>PVJD01012228.1:0-40977 GCA_004026545.1 Mormoops blainvillei
CAATAGTACTTCATAGTCACACTTTCAAAGAGAGGTCCTTCCAAAAGCGGAATAAAGCCAAGAAGCTTGTTCGCCGTCCTACCTGAGTTCTATGGAGTCCGCGCCCACGTCTCCTTCAGCCCGGAGCCTGGAATTCTGGGTAACCTAATCGCATGCCGCGTGGCCCGCTCTCAGTAAAGCCGAGTGCTCCGTAACCAGCTCTTTTCTCAGCTAAAGGTTTTATATGTTCTCAGCAGCTCTGCGTTGCACCACGTTACCCTCTGCTTGCTTTGCCTCTGAGGTTATTAAGTATGGAGCTAAAAAGTGATGGAAGAGGTTTTCTCCTCTTGTTTTTGACCTTGGACGTGAGGACTGCAATCACAGTAATTGTTCCCAAATGCAATTCTGCTAACACCCCTCAAGGGCCCCTCCAAGGGCCCATGAATAAATAGGTTTATTTAAAAAACCAGGGCATTTTCTCTGAACTCCCATAGGCTGCTAGAGAATTACGTGCTTGCTTTAGGATTCAACCAATTTTCTTATCTTCAAACCACAGGAGTTTAATTTCCTTCTTTGTGGATGTGTCATAACCAAAAGTGTGGTTACGATGCTAAGTTTTAGGAAAAGGCATTTTCGGACATTTAAGTATAGTTAGTTGTTATAAGAATTTGGAACTGTTTTCGGTAAAACAGCTACAGAAAAGTAACCCACTGAAACCTTTGGGATCACGCAGATCGGAGATCTGTACATGACTGTGTAAGGTATATCGAGTCTGCCATGCGGTGCGCTCTTGGTTTTAGCCACGTAGGCTTCCATGTATTTACAGTCTGTTTATGCTCACTCTGGCCAAAGACAAACATTGCCCACCACTAAAATGCCTCTGCCACTTTGAATTCTGTGCTAATTTTTTAACTTTGTTTTCATTGTTTACATTATTACAGTTGTCCCCATTTTACCCCCTTTGCTCACTTCCACACAGACCTTGCCCCACACCCCCTCAGGCTATCCCCCTGCTGTTGTCTGTGTCTGTGGGTTATACATACATGTCTTTTGGCAGAATGTGGTCATCGAAATGCTCGATCACTTTTCTGTGGCATAGGAAGACGGCAAAAAATTCCCTGTACTGCAATAGATTGATTTTCAAGTGTGTTTTGCCTTGATCAAAACTTTTATTAAGTAGGTGCACTCGACAGAATTGAGGTCATTTGTTATGGTGTTATTTCAGTTAGTTGAGGTTTAAGCCTGTGTGAGTTGTGCCCAGAAGTTTTTGCAAAGTGCTTCTTTTATTGCACTTTCAGAGAATTTTATATATAGGTCTATATGTGTGCCCTTAAGCTTCCAAACCGATTTTGTCTTTTGGAGATGGTTGAACACAGCTTGTCTAGGAAGGGGGAAGCGACTAGATTCTAAAATTTATTTGGGACCACGGGAGTGATAGTTGGGAAGAAAACTCTTTGCGCGTGACAGATTTCTAGATACTTTTTGCTGCCATCTATATGTGATATTTATCAAAAATTTCGACAACTAGGTGTTTTTGTAAGCCTCAAATAATTCCTTAAAAGCTGAAAGAAACTTGACCAAAAGACAAAACAATAACACTGGCACTTGAATTGTGAGTGTTACCATATTTGTGAAATTATGCTTTTGGGGGTAGTGTGAGTTTTTCATCTCAAGTCACGTTGAACCCTCACATCAAAATGAGCAGACCCAGCATTGGTAGTGTAGCCATAACTTTCTGATGCTAGTGAAAACAAAATTGGCAACTTGAAATTAAGCCATGCCACGTTTTCGATACACTTGTCTTAAGATATCAATGAAACACTTAAGATATTAATGAACACTTGAATCAAGTGTCCAGATTCTCAGGTATTGTTTGCTTGAGCTTTGTTTAGTTGTGTGTGTGTTGCAGTGAATGTCTGCCACACGCAATCGTCAAACATGTGGTTATCTTTGTTGTATCGACATAGTCAGTGACTTGAGCATTCAGCCACAGCATTTGAGCAAGTTTTATTAGTAAGCAATATTTTCAGTTATAAATAGGTTTCAGAAACACCTAAGAATGGACTTAAACGTGCTGAATGCGATGATTAAACCTTAAGTCGCTGTAGCTTTGGCAGTTGCTTACTGTGTTAGTTCAGATGCAAGCACTACGTGTGCATATTCGGGTTCCATTAAAATAAAATGTTGAACTGCAAAAAGAGAGAATTTGATGTGATGCATAGATTCAGCCATAGCTAGGTGGACTTTCTAACATTCCTCTTCTGAAGCAGGAAACCCCGTTCAGTTCTTTCTGCCCATTGATGGCATCTAATATTTGCAGATAATAGGTGAAACCATGAGCCCAAAACAGTACTCTTCTGCTTTAGTTGTAACCGCGTGGGGACAGGTGGGGAGAAAATATTTTAAAAATCTAAAAAAGGCATAAGTAAGACAACCGGCCATAGCTTATCGTCTCAATTTATCACGAACACTATTAAAAACTCTAGCTAACCTGAGAATTTAGCAAAAGCTTCCACTGCGATGTAAGCATAAACAGAGTAATTTCATGAAAACAAAAATCTCCATGCCTCATCTTAGCTAATGTCACCTTCTTCAGGTGTCCTCAAAGCTGAAACTTAAAGTAACCAAAGCAGAATGAAGACTAAACAGAAACTCTTAACTGAGAATCTTCTACATGGAAACACTTTTTAAATCACACCTGACTAAGGTTTTTTACCAGTTCATCACTTAGGAAGAAGTGAAAGGATATCTTTCACATAGGTAGCTGTACATCCTTATATGCATATCATATTTGGGAGCAAACTAGACCTTATTTTCATCTCAACTGTGAATCCATCCATTCTCCTCTGTTGTATTTTTGCACAAAATTCTGATTTTTAAAAAAACACAAACAAAAACATTGTTTTGAATGACCATCAAAATTGGAGGTACCTTATCTCACTACTATAGTTAAAATTTTAGAGACAAGCGTAAGGCAATCAAATGAGTAAATACTATATTAGTATACATTATCTGGTATTTAAAGTAAATACTACATATAGTATTTACTTATCTGACATATAATGTATATAATTATATAGATAGATAATTTGCTTTGATAAGATTAAACATAGTTCCTTGAACCTTTTATCTTAGTTTCCTGTTGCTGCTATAACAACTCACCACAAATTTAGTGGTTGAAAATAACACATGTTTATTATTTTACAATTCTGGAGATCAGAAGACCAAAACTGGCTTCACTGAGTTCAAATCAAACTAGAAGCAAGGCCACCCTCTCTCTGAAGGTCCTTGCCTTTTCCAGCTTTTGTGGTGGTCTGCATTCCTTGGCTCATGGCCACACGCTCCATCTTCCAGTGCCCCCTAAGCCTCTGCTTTCAGCATCACCTCTTTTTCTCTGACTCCGATCCTCCTGTCTCCCTTTTTTCAGTACCCCGTGACCCCATGAGGCCTCTGTGGAGAATGCCATCTCAAAATTATTAACTCAATCACATCTGCAACGTCCCTTTTTCCACATAAGGCAACATCTTCACAGGTTCTAGGAATTAGGATGTGGACTCTTTTGTATGTGAAGAAGGCATTTTTTTCTCCCCACTGTGGGTTTTTCACAGCTTGTAATTATAGGCTTCTATGATTATCGCATTTATGTCCTCTAAACGACAAATTACAGAGGCCATGGTTCTTACCGTTGCATTCCCTAGCGCTTCCCCGCACAGCGTCGGGCTCCTAATAGGTGCTCAGTAGCCACAGATGGAATAAATAAAGGAAGAGTGTCTCAGGTGAAGATTAGCTTATCCTGGAAGCACTGGACACTTTTGTTCAAATATTTCTATAATCCCCTACAGAGTGTTATTTAATCACATCAAGATATTTGAAAATGACTCGATTTAGTTTAGTCCTATGTTTACCTACTGTCAAAATTCAGCTGATTACATGTAGCAGGTATTGATTACCTATTTTGAGGATTTTTGCTTCTGGCTCTCTGCTATTGGGCAATAAAACTAATTGTCCAATTAAACTATTCATGCAGTATTCTGTGGGATAAAGTGACATCAGCTGAAACTATTATTTTGTCTCTGCAGCTATACCAAGCGTTCTATGGTCTGTAAATTATAGAGCTCAATTGTAGGCCCGGCAGAAAATGCTAGCCTGCCAATTGCTAACACAAAACATATTTTTCTGATGCCAGACAGCCGATTCAGAGTCACAACATTAAACTGAATGTTTGTTGATTTGGTTTAAAACATCATGCCAGTATAAACATTTCTGGAATTTACCCTATAGTTATAACCTCTGTAAGTAAGAAACACGAGATGCATTACAATCTTTTCATCTCCCCTCTATACCTGATCAATCACGCAGTCGCCCTAAACATCTTTTACACCATCTCATTCTCTATATCTTTCCTTTGGGTTTATATTCTGATTATCTCGTACCAGAATATTGCAACAGTCTACAGACTGGCGTCCTGAATCCTTGAGATGCCTTATTATATAACCTTTTTTAAAAATATAATGTAGGTTGATTTTTTTCCTCTTTATGAAAGTGTCGCTTATGCAAGAGAAGATTGATCACTTTTAATTAAAAGGGCACTTTTGAGAAACAGGAGACATTGTCAGGTCAGTTGGAAGTGGATTCCAGTCTGCAGCCGTCTCAGCTGACTCCTAGGCTCTTGAAACGCGCCTCCCCATCTCTTTAGCTTAAAGTTGGAAACATCGCGCTTTGATGTGTGTCTGAGAGCGCCTGTGTGCCTTTACATGTGAACGAAGTATTTGAAACAGGATCTGAAATCTACCACCTTTGCTCCACCCCAGGGTTCCTTCTGTTTCTCCATAGTACTTCTTGACTAGTAGTTTTAAAGTACAGAAATGATTTTATACAGCCCTTTAATAAAGCCCTTCAGTAGATCTGGGAAATTTTTCAAACCCTCTCTTACTCTCTTTTTGTTTGCCCCCACTCAGGGTCCTTCACGATCTGGCCCCAGTTGAGCTTTCATCATTCATTACCCACTGTTCTTTCCCCATATACCTGACAGCCTGAGAAAATGTAAGTTTTTAAACCTCCCCGTTTCTTTTTGTCTCTCTCTTTTTTTATCTCATTACATAACATTTCCTCGTCTTAGGATTCAATTTATTTTCTTGTCTCATATGAATATAAATTTCTCCTTGAACTTCTAGCTCAGTGTTTGCTTCTCCTCCAAGTCTTCCCAGACTGATACTTTGTGAACATGCCCGAGCAGTGTTGATTGATTCGCTTCCTGCCAACTCTGTATCTTACAATGTGGATCACACTATGTTGTGTTTTTGTGTTGGTGTTCCTAACAGACTCTGACACACTTGGTTAGTAAAGTGATGCGTATACATCTTTGGTCCCACTGTCTAGCCCAGTGTTTTGCACAGAGACAGTGCCTGGGAAAGTTCTCTGGAACAAATGGTTCCTCCACTTAAGTCTCAGTTGAGTTTGTTCCCACTCTGGGCAGTTCCTTCAGGCAGGATATTGAGAGACTGTACGTCTATAAGTGAGATGATCATCTGAAGACCAGGGTATTTCCTAATGACTTTCAAAATCAAATATATATATTGATGGATAATTAGTTCGGCCAATGAGATTTATTCAGATAATAATATAAAATATTTTTTAAAAGATTTCTATTTTACAACTCAAATAAGGTCAGCAAGCAGGAGTATTTTACTGAGATGGCGATATATCTCTCGCCAAAGATAAAAGGAAGTTCTGATAAGCAGACCGTATACCACGGGTGAATATCAAAAAGACCTATTTCTCTAAAACCAAGAAGTCCTAAATGTGGACCTTTTAATTCAAGGAAATGTGAGTCCACCATAGCCTCTCATTTGACTGCAGAGTGAACACTTGGTGTGACAACTCATTGCCCTCATCAGGGTGAGGCACGTCTCCACCCTGGGCCATCCCTTGAGTGGGCCCAAAAGCCTGTTTGGTTTTTTTCCCTAAAATAAAAAACCCATTTTTCATCTTCACCAATAACTTTATTGGTTTGGGCATTTTGAGTATGAGGCTGTCTCCCATGTGGTATAACGCTGATTGTTCTCAATTAATATCTCGATTTGATCCCTATCATCTTCAAGTGGTCTCAACCCAGCCGTGGAGCATCACATGGTCCAGAGAGAAATTTACAGCACAAATCTTCGCAAACCACTTTTGACACATTTCATCAGCCGACACGCCTTCTCTATACACTGCACAAATCTTTTTTTGCATTTCAGTTGTGTTTTTTATCCTTCTTGAAATAATAAAACAAAATGTGCTGAAAATGTTGCTTATTTTCTTCCATCTTCCATATTAAAATGGCTACACAAAAATTCACCAATTTTGATGCATTTTTTTAAATGCACCGCTGATGTGACAGCTATCACAATACGATCTAACAAAATTGTTCCAAATGAAGTTAAAGACAACTAAGTGCTACTAGAGCCATCTTACAGAAAGAAACAAATAAACTTTTTGGCCAACCCAATATCTGCAGAGTCAAATATTGCACACAGTTCTTGAAATATGTTCGTCTTCCCATAGAGGGATCAGTTTATCCCCTTGTTTTGGTGCAGGCGAATTTACTAGAGCTTTTTGCCTTATATATGGAATCAAAATCACGGTTGGGACCCTAGTTGGCACAGAAAACAGCATAGGTGTTTCAGATTTTATTTCTACAAATGCTTACTTCTCATATAAAAAGTTTTGCTTGTTCAAAAACTGAGCTATATGATTAGTAGTGAAGATTGAAATTAATTTCACAGAAGCATTTCAAATAATGAACAGAATTAGAGAAACTTAGAAATTTTTCAGTTACTAAGATTGCTTTTTTCTTGGTATTCCAGCCTAACAACAAGAAAAAAATATTTTTATGTATTGCCCTAATTGTATATACATTACAAGAGAAATAGGCCTAAACTTAGAATCAGAAGTCTCCATTTAAATCCACAGCCCTGTTTTAACTGGTTGTGTGATTCTGGATATATTGTTTATCTACTGATTTTCAGTTCTCTTGTCTTTAAAATGGTTGATAATGATGAAATTATGGTAAAATTAAAGATATTTAAAAACTCTTTTTAAAATCTGGTGACCTATAAAAGTGTTAATTACTATTATGTCATGAGTGGAATGTTCATAAAATGTCAAAAATTCAAACTATTATAGAACAGGGCTGAGGCTTTATTGTTTGTTGGAGTCCATTCTAGGTGTTGAGTCCACGGGCCAGACCGATTATTAAATACTTTTAATAGCAACTTTCTTATAGAGTGTCCTTCTTCCTGGTATACTTATAAATGTTCAATTTTAGGTAACTGAATGTTAACTTCTCTTCAATGTCAAGACTTTTAAGTTCTTACAACTTTGATGACTGTAAATTAAATGAGCTGCATTTAGAGATTCTAAAAACCTGTGTTGGTAGTAGGCAGAACTCCACTACATTTATGCTAAACCATAGGGGTAAACGAGGTGGGCAGGGCCTCTTTTAATCGGCGAACAGCAATGCGAAACCATCGTGCGTGTGTATATAATATACAATTATCTGTATTTGGTGAATGTGAGTGTCTGTACAGAAATGTTAATATTGACTTAAATAGCATTAGCTATATCCTTATCTTAGACTGATGATCTTTTAACAGTGATTCTGTTTTCAGCCAGCTTAATTCAGAGAAGTATCTCTAAGTAGCTGTCCCAGTTGGCGAACCCTGTCAGTACAAAACCTACTATGAGCTAAGATTTCACTAAGATTTCCATCCATTGTTCATGGGGCACGTGATTGAAATATCAGATGAATGGCATGCTGGGAACACGACCTCCATGACTTCAGGAGAGACAGGCCTCAAGCCTCTGGCTTTGAAATGACAGAACAGACATTGCTCGAATGTGTGCAGCATGGAAAGGCTTAACTTTATAAAGGCTTCTCCAGTTGCCGTTGCCCAGGTAACATATTTCAATAACTTAAAATTATTTAAAGCATATTTTGAATTTCATAAATGGTTACACATATGCTGAATAAGCTAGAAGTTTCCTTTATTTGGTGTGATTTGCACATTCTTCTTGGTGCTGAATAACTAATTGCATTTTTCATCATGGTATGGATTTAGTTAAAATTTCATTCTATTCTGGTCTATAAAACTTAATAAAAATAATTTTTATTTCTGGGCCATAAGCCCAGAAAAGTTCAAGACCCAGCAGAATAATCAGTGGGAATAGAGACTGAAGAAAACTTCTCACTGAAATCACTTCCAGATAAGGAAATTAGAAAAACATTATCTTAAATAGGGTTTGATGACAAAATTTGGTGACTTATCATATGCTGGACAATGGAATACATGACATACTTATGTAATGTTATGTAGTTATCACTGTGCCCTGTAAGGTAGTATAATTAATTCCATTTTATAGATGAGAAAAGGTTGAAAACATAAGTCACTTATCTAAAATCTCACAAATATCAATGGTAGTATCACTTCTTGCTATTCATTATTCCTCACTGTCCCAGTGTTTTTACCCTTGGTTTAGATTATGTGGCCCATTATCATAAATGATACCTTGCAAATATGTGTGATTCTTTTGACTCTTCCTTCCATTCCACTCCAACTAGATGCACCCAATGCCCTAATTTATTCAACCCTGTACTCGAAAAACTGAATTTCTGCACAAAATGGGGAAGTTTAAATCACTGTAAACAATGATTTCCCGAATCCATGATGCTATAAATTCTGAAACACTCCATTGTTCTGTGTACAGGCAAGAAAAAAAAAAAAAAAGAAAGGAAAAGGCAATGAGAGACAGCTAGACGGACATGGCCAGGTAAACACGGACATATTATTTTAATTTTCTATTGCTGTGTAACAAATCATGACAAATGTCGGGGCTTAAAACAGCACAAAATTATCATCACACAGGGTCCAGAAATCTAGACACGGATTAGCAAAGGCTTCTGCTCAGGGTCTCCTCAGGCTGAAAGGGAGGCCACCAAGCGCTGCCTCTGGTACCTGCCCAGACTCCTTTCACATACTGGGCGTTGTGTCTGCTGTCATTTCCTCCAAAACAAAGATGTTCACTGCCCCTTTTATATTTTTGTGTCATTAATCCCGATTCAATGTATAAAGTAGATTCTTCTGATAGCTCTCTCTAATGGCATGTCTGTGCCAGGACTGCAAGGGAGGCTGGGAAAGCTAGCAAATGGACGAAGCTCTTTGTTACATACAATAGGGTCCCTTCTGCTTATTGAAGCAAAAAAGACTTTATTAACTAACATTGACTAGCTCTCAAGAATCTTTCGGAGGTCCAAAAGAACCAGGGGTGCATTATGCATAACCCAGAAAAGAAAATCCGTGCATTTGCATTGTGAGGTATTTCTGGTGAAACACATTGGTAAAGATTGTTACTTAGCGTTCCTCCCCTTCAGGACTGAAAACCTCTGCTGCTCCTCCGAGTCTTCATATATGTGTCCCTGCCACCAGGTTTAAAGAAAGTCTGATGCATACATGCTTAGCCTTTACTTCATGTGCATCCAGGTCTTAAATGAAGCTCTAAGACTGATAGAATGAAGGGTACATGGCTGCTCAGTGTTTGCAAGGGCATACGGGAAATGTTTTTGTTTCCTAGCTTCTAAAATAGAAGACAGTATATACAATGGAATACTACTCGACCATAAGAGAAGATGAAATACTGCCCCTTGCAACAACATGATGGGTCTTGAGACTATCATGCTAAGGGAAATAAGTCAGATGGGAAAAGTTAAGAACCATAGGATTTCACTCATACGTAGCATATCAAACTGAAAGCAACAAATGATCAAACAAGAAAAGCGATCAAACAAAAACTCATAGATACAGACATCAGTGTGGTGGTTACCACAGAGAAGGCGGGTGGGGCGATTGTAACGGGTAAAGAGGGTGAAATCTTTGGTGAGGAAGACGGTTTGGCTTTGCATCATATGCACACAATGCAATATATGGATGATGTATCACAGAATTGTACACTCAAAACCTATAGAGTCTGAATAACCAATGTCACCCCACTAAATTTAATGAAAAAAGAAAAAAATAAAATAGAAGACAAGAAACCCATTAGAATGGATGTCAGGTGGACCACTGTACCATATCCACCATAGATGTAGTGGGCACTTTTAGGTTTGTAATGAGAGGTGTGCTTTGCTTCCCATAAGGGCGTATGAGGTAGTAGAGTGTTTTCTGGACATAAGACTAAGGTCCCAATGCCAGACAGACCCCATATGATCAGTGTTCACTGGGGCGAGGGGAGGGAGACGCTCCTCTAGTGTGCAAGACTTCAGGGAGAGCAAAACGGTCGAGTAATCAGGATCGATGCTATTGTAATGCCAGTTTAAAAACAAAATTGATGCATAGAAATCCATAATAAACTAAAAGTCAGAATTTTAAATAAAGACTCAGGGTCCATGGCATAGGAGCCCTTTTGGAGGCTGAAGCAAAGGAAAAATCAATCACACTGGTCCTGTCGCAAATCTTGTGCCCAAGGTGACTGTCTCACCTGGCTCATGTCCCATCTCTGAACTGGTGGGCCTTACCCTAATTCACATAGTTCTAAAAATGGCCACCACCTCCGCCGTGCTTACATATCAGCCGCTTTGCCACGACTGTGAAAATCATTTTTCTTTTCTAAAAGATACACAGGGTCTGCACAAATAACTCTCCATTTTTATTACAAAATATCTTATTACAAAACCATAAGCATGTAATTCTGTAACATAACAATATCATACTTAAGCACACCATATGACATTTTAGGTGACATGTTCAAATTAAAACTGTAAATTATTACGCCCATATTATTCCCCTACCAACCACACTCAAGCAGGCCCTACTTCTGCCAGACCCTGTCTGTGAATCCAACAGAATATGCATGGACAAGGGTAGGTTTACAGTCGTACTACAGATAAATAATAACAATAATTAATAAAGAATAATGCTAGAATAAACTGTGTTTTACATACTCACAACCGTTAGCCTACGTTTGCTCACCTCTGTACTGATTGGGGCTGCTTGAGGCATTGCCCCTTCGTGAACCAAGCACTTGGGCTAGACGGATGGAGGTACTCTGGACACCAGGACAGCCTTGTCTAGGACTTCCAGAAGGGGAGAATTCCCTAAAGGAACTAGAAGAAGACAAATGGATTGATAAAAGCATAGCGGGCAGACAGAACTGTAACATAACTATTTAAATGTTTTTGGAAGACTCTGAGAATCTCTGTCCTGACGTTCCCACTGCTCTTCTCGCCTGCTACCCTGTACTCTATACAGTATCCAGGTCAGCCTTGAAAACGCAAACCTGACCACGTGTTTCAGCTCGCAACCCTCAGCAGCCTCTCATCATACTTGGAGTACAATGCAAAATCTTTGTGTGACCTACTAAACTCTGCGTGACCTTGCCGCAGCCTGTTTCCCTCCAGTTTTACTTTATCTCACGCTCTGTCTGAGTCACTAGGCTCCAGCCCTCTTGCCCCCCTGCCTTTACGATGTTCTAGTACACTGACTTTTCTTTGCAGGGAGTTCACGTGCACTCCTCACCTGGCTAACGACCCATTCTCTAAGTTTAAATGTCACCGAAGTCATTCCTAGCAGGCTAATTTAAAACTCTGTTATTTCTTTCTTCTACTTCTTAAGTATGTTTCGGGGGATTATTTCATGTATACCCCTGGCGCCCCCAGCCTGCTAGATGCTAAGAACAGTAAGGCAGGCACATAACTATTCAAATTTCTTTCCCCAGCTGCCAGCCTTGTATCAATAGCGAGTCTGACACATAGCTTGTCATTAGCAGTATTCATACCTTCGTTGAATTAAACCAGAGCCCACGCTGCACGTAGGACTGACTTCTTTCCTTGCTTGCTTACAAGGTTCGTGTAGTATCCTTCCTACTTTTGTTCTATTGGCCACCAGTGTCCTTCCAATGAATTATTGTTTTGTTTACATTCCTCAGAGTTGGTTTCTATGGCTTATAACCAAAGCAGCAACTCTGAGTGTTAAAATCCGTAGCGGGAAACAGGTTTTTAGGAGCAGCGTGGTGGCAGTAGGGGCCATTTTTCCTTCACGGTATTCTCTTGGTCCCTAAGCCTCTGCTCTCCCTGGGCTTCTCCAGTCCTGTCCTAGAATGTCTCCCTCTGCTGCCTTACAGAAGGCTGCAAAAGAATTCCAGTGGGGTTAAGAAGGCTTTCACGTCCTCAGCCCTCCGGCGCCTGGCTCTCCAGCCCGACCGAACTAACTGCACGTTTCAAAATGCGTCCATGACTTCAGCCCCCTGGCCATGGGCACGTTTTGCTCTTTCTGTTTGGAAAGACCTTCTCACACCGCAGACCTTGCTTCCTTCACTCTCCCACCGGCTCCCTTTCACTAGCCCTGGAGCCCGAGATTAGATGTGGCCTCTCGGCAAAGGCTTTTTGCCCGCATCAGGGATTGTGTTCTGTGTCCTTTGATGCAAGCTACGGTCTCCTGCCCTTACCCCAGTTATAACACTTCCTAGATGTATAATCGCTTATACTGGTTTTCTCCCATTATCTTCTGTGGACACAGCCCCGTGCACCGTATGTACCCTGTGGCTCAGAGCAGCCTGGTACTTAATCAACATCCAATAAATATATGAAGAATACAATAAAAAAACTTTCAAAATTCCTCAGTGTCTGTTGGCCTATTTAAATTCCCATTTTCTGCAACACACCCACGGCCACACACTGTCACACACACACGCCCTGCAGACCTTGGACTGGTCCATATTGGATGGCATACACTCCTCCGTGACCCTTGCTTCTTCACGGCCAGCGGCCGATGGAGAAACGATCTCTCATACACTTTGCCAGTCAGGTAGACGCGTGTTCTCAGACAGACCCCAGCCCTTGCCTAAGGCACAGCCTGCCCCCTACAGTGATGTGGTGAAGCCTTTGCACCACGGCTGGTAGTGAGGAGGTAGGGGAACAGACGTAAAGCTCAGAGGAGAAAACCTTGGCGACAGACGTTCAGATGCGTCGAAGAAGAAAGTAATTAAATGCAGGCAGGTCTGCGGAAGCAGGAGCTGCCAGGGACGGTTATGTGTGCACCCACCTGATACAGGAAGGTAATAGATGCACCTATTTTAACCTTTTGCCCAGAGCACCTTTATATTCCTGCAAAGTCATCATTAAGAGATTTCTCTGCATTGCAGAACTGCTCCTCAGTGTGTCCACTCAGTTCAGGACCTCTCTGAAAACAACTAAAGACTCGTTAAGACACCGTTTCGGTCACATGCCCTTGCCCTGGATTTCCTAGTCCTGCATTTGTAATTTCGTCTTAAAGTGAATTTATGAAACTTCAGTATTAATTCAGAATTGTTTCATTTATTTTTCAGTGAAAGAATGCAACTGAAGGACCTACTGAAAATACCGTTTGTATTCATTAAACTATTAAATATTAGTTTTTAGAAAAAATACCTTGGCTGATACATTGATGCCAGAGTGGGCCTGGATCTAACTTATATGATAATTCAGATTTTTTTCAAGAAATGGGAAATAAGAGTATTGAACAAAAAGAATCTAGTGCTCTCTGGCACTAAAATATGAAAATGGGTAATATTATTTTTATAGGTGGCATGAGAATTATTTCATATCGGTTTTATTTTGATTTTATTAAAACATTATATTATTATATTTGAATATTTTATTCCCTTAACTTACCTCTGTTATAAGAAGGTGTATTTTAAGTAAAACAAAGCGACTATGGGACCCATGCTCTACCTTCGGGACAAAAAATGGCTTTTCCAACTTCCCTCATGAGCAAAAGAACCTACAGGAAAATACTTCGAATCCCTCTCTGCTCAGAAACCTTTTAGGATGCATTTTATCCTTGGGACCACTTATATGTTTTGCTGTATTGAAAGCTTCATAATATAGTAAAATATGTCAAAACAATGCTAATGTTATAGAAATACCTTGAAAAAATATTTTTTTGGTAAAATTTCTATATTTTCAAAACTATTTGCATCTTATCTTATGCTGGTAAACAGAGTAAGGATATAAAATATCCTATCTTATACCATTCATCTTCCAGATTGACTCTGAGTGAATAGCAAGCTATTAGTGTTATTTACTGACAGATATCAGAGCTGGCCAGCTACTTAAATTGCTTCCGGCTAGCTATCATTCTAGGGCATTTCTCTTTGTTCTCCCAGACCATTTCAGAATAAATGGCTTTTTTACAAAAAGTATAGAAAATAAGATTAAAACAATGGGAATGCACAGAATATCCCATTTAAGGAGTAAGACTTCCAAAGAGTTGACAGAGATTTCCAGATCACTGTGATTTTTTTTTCCCTTTACCCTGTTCTTGAGTAATGAGAGTCAACCTTAAATACAGTAAATATAGGGAGACCTCATATGTTAAAAAGCCTCAGACTGTTTCCATTTTTGTCCACGTCTGTGTCCTAATTCTTAGCCCAGTGTTTTTCTGATCAGTTAACTAATTTACAACAACAACACGTGTACAATAACCGGTGGGTTGGGGATGCCAGCAGGGATGTGGATCCTTTGTGATATTTCTTCTTGGTGGCTTCTGTGAGATGCTCCAAGGAATGCACTTCCAATAAAGTGACCCTGCAATTATGACAGCAGAAACTTCTTTGAGATGTTGCCTGGAAGGACTATAACTTGCGTTCAAATTCACCACAGCATGACTTTCGGCAGGATAACATTTAATGTGCTTGTTTTGGAAACCAGTGGTGCTGTCTTGCTTACTGAATGTGGAACTTGGTAATTCTGGCTTGCTTCTTCCTTTTTTAATGAGAATTAGCTTAGGTATTTTATTTATCATGTGGGTTTAAGCAGGATGGTAAAGGATGGTGTGAAGAGATTACTTGAGATACCAGTGCATGTATGTGTGTGTGCGTGTGTGTGTCATGACAAGGAACTAAACTAAAAATCTGGAGAGAGTTTTGAATGATAAATATCATAATTGACTCTTGAGAACATACACTATCTCAAACTTTATTCTAAGTGCTTTACTTACATAAAGCTCTATGGGATGGATGGTGTAATTATATGTATTTCATAGGGGAAGAAGTGGAGGATTAAAGGGACCATACACCATACCCAGTATCATCTGATGAGTTGCAAAGCCAGGGCTGCACTGGTGCCGTCGGCCTTCGGTGCTGAAGCTTGGTTGTAAGTTCCGTGTTAGTGTATGAAGCTGTAGATGGTGCGTATTACTGCGAAGCTGTGTTTTTTACAGTGGAAAGATGGCAGACTTGCAATTTAGTTCAAAGAGCTAGAGTGAAGAAACAACAACAGTGTTTTTAAAATAAGCTTCAGATTAGGATACTAGTGCCCAAAATAAAGGGTACCATCCACCCGTCCCTCTCCTACTTCACTTGCTCATGATGCAGTGTCTTAGCAGAGAGCAACACGTAGCCAGTTTTAGATCAGATGCCCACTCCCGGCCTGTGCCAGTCAGTGAGGAAGGGTCTCCCATTGAGAGAGCTAAGTACCTTAGTGATCACCCACTAAGACCATACATAGCATTTGGTGAGGTAACTTTCCAAAAGGAAACCAGGGTATCATTAGAAAGGGTGCAAACGTTCACTAAGCTGGTCATCTTCAGACTGCCTGTAAGCTTTGGCGTCCACACTCAAAATGTCTAAAATAAACATTCCCTGTCTACTAAGCTAGGTCACGCTCTTAAATTCAAGTAGTTCGTTAGTCTTTTAAAACATTTACTGGCTAAGCAAAATGCAGTGCAGGATGTAACTAACTAACATGCCACAAAGTTAACAGGCAAAGAAGCAAGGAAATCTATGAACAGTCTACCTCAACCAGTGTTTGTTCTCGAAGATCCCACATTTCCCAACGGTGCCCTGCTTTCCCCCCTGGATCTTTAGTCCTTCTGGCTAAGGTCCCAATTAGGTGCTAATGTGCCCTTGCCAGGGCTAGTGATCTTCTAACAAGATGTGCCAGCCTCCAGGCTGTTAACAGACAGTAGCTGGAAAAAACAGCCCCTGAGAGAGAGAGAGAGACAGGTTGAAGCAGCACCAAGGAAAGGAAGAAGGGAAATCTGTTCAAATGCACAGATTTCCTGCTAAAATAAAAATATTATGAATAAATCGTTCACTCAATGGCATATACACCGATGCGAATTTACACACAAGACACGCGGCCACATATCTGTATAACTTGTCCAGGCACATGTACATTAGTATTAACTGCTCGTCTTACACGTTCATCTTCAAATGTACCCATCCCTTCAGGATGTCAATTGCTGTGAAGCCTGTACAAATTGCTGTAGTTAGAGAGAAATGTTCATTCACTTCAACATCATTTGCAATGTCAAAACGAAAAGAGCTTGAGTGAGAAGCAGAAGGTGAAGATTGGGAGACCCAACTGTCGCTATTACCATGGCACCTTAAGTCTTTAAAAAGAATGTGGCAGTCCTAAGTCTAGCTCCATCTAAACAACAGAAGTCTAAAATGAGCAATAAAAATACATGTCATATTGGAAAGATAAAGAAATAGTTGAAGGATGACTAGGTAAAAAAAAAAAAAAAAGGAGAGATGAAGACATGGATGTGTAGTTAGATATATGGAACCGTACCGTGGAAAAGAAAATGACTGTTTGGCAGAATAAATTCAAACATGACAGCCTTATAAAGTAAGCCACGAAAACATGAGAATCTATGATAGAGTTGCAAGGAATAGCACTGTGCCTGGTGTCTCTGCTTGAATTGCCATTATATCGTTTAAACACCCTGGGCCTGAAAATTTCAGGCATCTTGCTTTTGTAATGATTCTCTTTTAAGAACTCCCTCTAAATGCATGAGAAAGAATATACTCACTTTCTAGGTAATTGTTTTGTTATAGGTTTTCTTTCAGGTAGTTTGCTTTCTATTTGGGAACTTCAATAGGAAGTAGAATGTGTTTATTGAATGACAGTAATGCTTTCTTCTTCATGCGTGGAGACAATATATCCTTCCCTTTGTGAGGTGGTGCCTCACTGATTCAGAAAGAGATGCCAGGACAGAGGCAAGTTTTAAAGGAGAACTAGGGAAAATATTACTCATGCAGAAAGCAGAGTCCAGGTCAGCCACAAGCCACGTTTAAAGTTCATTAAATTTTTGTCGATGGGTGGGGAAGAGCTAGGTGGATGAATAGAGACCAAACCCCAGGGTGTCAGTGTCCATTAGGAGAAGGCTCTAATACAAGGTCCAGGAGGCCAAGTTAAAAGCCTAGGATATTCAAAATATTAGGGACGTGGGAGTCAGTGCTTTGCCTATGAGTAACTTGAGTCCACACGTCAGGTTTGTAAAATTAGCACAGCAGGGGAGCCAGTAAATAGGGCTTTGTGCTTTCATTCAAAGGCAGGGGCTGTTCTCCTCTGTTATTCAAAGACCCGGACGGGATTACAAAGTACAGTAACAGACAAGGAGACAGGAAGACTAATGCTGCCGAGAGATTCCAATTATACATTAGGAGTGTCTAAACCAAGTGTATAAACAAAGGTAGAAGAGGAAAATGAGTACAGACAGAGACCATGTAGGTAACAGATGCACGGGGCCAGGTTAAGAGCACCTGCCTCATTTTAAAGAGGGTAACTGTGAACTAATTTCTGGTTATTCATGCCATAAGGAGTGGTGGGTCCATTTTCGTAGGCATTCTGATTGTTCAGATAAAGCCGAATCTATATTTTTACTATAAAATTGTCCACATTTATGTTGGGGAATAAATTCGTTCATCTGCATATTAAGGTGGTTCAATATTGGTGTGGCCAGGGTGGAAATATTCACTGCACAGATAATTTGGTCCAGAAGAACAGTAGCAAATCAATAACACACCCAGTGGTTAGTCTGAGCAACATTTTGTCAAAATTTTCATTGAATCCCAATAGACTATAATCAGAGGTTAGTAGGTAATGACAGAAATAAAATATGATGCAAAGAAAACTAAAAATAAAACCATGATTAAAATGATTAAGAGGCAGAAGCAAAAGGTCAGTAAAATTAGTATTGGATAAGGTCAGTTGTAATTTTAACACAGTATAATTAGTCATATAATGCTATAGCGTCAACCTGTGCATCGAGGCCTTGTTAAAATTTTGACAGAAACACAGTTGTTCTAGGAGTATTTGACATGCAACTGTTGTTCCATGACAAGTAAAGTGAACAATTTTTTTTAAAGGCTCTAAAGGACTTAAGCAATATAATTAATAAAGGTTAAATAAAAGAAAATATTAAAGATTGTGTCTGACAAATAGAGAAATATACCTTCCTGTTAACTTTTATATACTAACCATAAAATTCATTATTACCACTCTAAAAAGAAAAAAGAAAACTTAGCTCCAAAAAGAAAGACATTATCTAGTCCAAACTCTCTAATTGGAAGGAGATACATTAATTGAATATGGGAGGGGCCTAGGTTTTCCTTCGGTTAAAATATGGAAAGGGAGAAAACTGGTTGAAGTTAAAGGAAGGGTGATGGATGAAACAGTTCCTGGAGGGGGCTGGATAGGATGATATTCATAGTGCAGATGAGAAATAGTTTTAATAAGACGACTGACTATTTTGAGCATCTAGAAAGAAAGGAGAGAAAATACCATTGAGTTAAGGGGGGGAGGGTACAAAGTGATATAAGTCGAGGGAGTTTTGACTGAAAAAACTAGTTTTTTCTTAGTGATACAGGCTGTGAAAAGAAAGGGGTGGGCATGATGTGTTGGTAGGAATAGTGGTGATGATAGGGCAAGCAAGTGGTGATTGAAAATATTTAAAGGACCCTGACTGGTGTGGCTCAGTGGGTTGGCCATTGTCCCACACACTGAAGGGTCATGGGTTCGATTCCCAGTTAGGGCACCTGTCTGTGTTGCGGACCAGGTTCCCAGGTGGACATGTGTGAGAAGCAACCGATCAATGATTCTCTCATGTATCAATGTTCTCCTCCCCCTTTTTCTTCCTCTCTTCCTCTCTCTCTAAAAATAAATCAATAAATAAAATTTAAGAAAGAAAAAGAAAATATTGAAGGTGCATATGTCCTGACATCATGATGGGTAGAAATTAACTGTGGGATTGGGAGGGTATAAAAAAACTATAGGTTTTGTATTCTTTGAGAATTAAAACCAAAGCATACACACAAAAGGAAGAAATATATTCTCCTTTATGAAGTGTTGTACCTCTTCAAATTGACATTAAACTGGCAGAACCCTCAGCTCTGGCACGAACTAATTGCTACCTCTATGATGACCTTTCTGCATGGCTCAAATGGAGAAGAATGCCAATAAGTAAAATTGCGCTTTTTGATTTCAGCAACTTATGTTCCAGAGTATCTTTTCTGAGCTTTGGAAAAAGTCATGCATCCAGATTTCAAGAATCTTGGCTATAAGAAAATTTAAGATGACAAAACCTGTAAATTGGGAGATGTATCCATATTCACATTACAAATAAAAACCATAGTATTTTCTTAGCAAAGTCAAAATTTCTAGTAGAATGACATGCTATTGAGTATCTTTCAGTGTTTTTTTCAGAAGTATACTTATAATAGCTTAGCATAAAATATGACAAGGTGTTCAGATTTTTAATCTTAAAATTGCCAAAATTGTTCTGGAATTATATGACTTCAAGTCACTTTAGCATTGAAGACCCACTCAATTTGTTTTTCCCTATTCCTCTCTGAATGGAGCAGGATCTTCATTTCCAGTTTTGGGCAAACATGATGTGATTTACTGATTTTTATTAATTAGCAATTGTAAAATGGTGTGAGCCACATTAATTTACAAATGGTAAGCTATGTAGTAACAGGCAGTTGTAAAAAAATTCCATAACCTAGCTGTAGACCACGTAGCTCAGTTGGGTGGAATGTTTTCCCCAAAAGGTTGGGGATTCCATTCCCGGTCAGGGCACATACCTCAGTTGTAGGCTTGATCCCCAGCTGGGGTGCATACGGGGGGCAAACAATTGATGTTTCTCTCTTGCTCTCTCTCCCCACCACCTTATAAACATATAAATGTTTATAAATCAATCAACATTTTTAAAAATTTTATTTCTTCTTGTCTGATGGCTGTGGCGAGGACTTCCAGGGCTATGCTGAATAAGAGATGAACGCAGCATCCCGGCCTTGTCCCCAGTCTTACGGAGGTCGCTTGCAGTTTTTGCCCATTGAGTAAGATGCTGGCAGTGGGTTTGCCATATGGGGCCTTTATTATGTTTAGTTGTGTTCCCTCTATTCCCACTTTCCTGGGAGCTTTTATCATAAACGGGTGCTGGATTTTATTTAATGCTTTTTCTGCATCTATTAATATGATCATGTTTTTTTATCCTTCATTTTGCTTATGTGGTGAATCACGTTTATTGATTTTGCAAATGTTGTACCAATCTTGAACTCTCAGAATAAAACCCAAAACTGGAAAGGAAGGATTAACTGTTTTTATTTGCTGATGACATGATGTGCATAGATGTGCATAGAGAACTCCAAAGATTCTTCCAAAAAAAACAAAAAAATACTAGAGCTGATAAATGAATTCAGCAAAGTAGCAGCATACAAAATTAACATCCAGAAGTCAGTTGCAGTTTTATATACCAAAAATGAACCAACAGAAAGACAATTAAGAAAACAATCCCACTCACAATTGCTTCAAAAAGAAATAAAATCCCTAGGAATAAACCTAACCAAAGATGTAAAAGACCCATACACGGAGAATTACAAGACACTGAAGAAAGAAATGGAAGAAGATGCAAGTAAGCGGAAGCTCATACTGTGTTCATGGATAGGAAGAATTAACATCATCAAAATGTCTCTACTACCTAAAGCAATCTCTAGAGTCAATGCAATTCCTATCAAGATTCCAATGATGTATTTCACAGAACTAGAACAATTTATTCAAAAATTTATATGGGACCCGAAAGGCTCCACTTAGCAACAGTGATTCTGAGAAAGAAGAGCAGAGTTGGAGGAACCACACTACTTAATATCAAACTATAGTACAAGTCCATAGTAATCAAAACAGCATGGTACTAGCATAAAAACAGGGTCATAGATTAATGGAACAGAATAAGGAGCCCCAAAATAAACCCAGACCTTTATAGTCAATGAATATTCAACAGAGGAAGCAAGCACATACAGTGGGCTAAAGATAGTTTTTTCAATAAATGATATTGGAGGAATTGGACAGATACATGCAGAAAAATGAAACTAGACCACCTTTTTTTTTTATAAAGATTTATTTATTTACCTATTTTTAGAGAGAGGGGAAAGGAGGGAGAAAGAAAAGGAGAGGAACATCAGTGCGTGGTTACCTGTCATGTGCCCCCAACAGGGGACATGACCCACAATCCAGGCATGTGCCCTGACTGGGAATCAAACCCGTGACCCCTTGGTTCACAGGCTGGCTGTCAATCCACTGAGCCACACCAGCCAGGGCCGAAAATAGACCACCTTCTTACACACACACAAGAATAAATTCAAATGGATCAAAGCCTTAAATGTTAGACCCAAAACCATAAAAATCCTAGAAGAAAACATAGGCAGCAAAATCTTGAACATTGCTCATAGAAATATTTTATCGGATACATCTCCCCAGGCAAGGAAAACAAAAGAAAAAAATAAACAAATGAGACTATGTCAAACTAAAAAGGTTTTGCACAGCAAAGGAAATCATTGACAAAATAAGAAGACAACCCACATAATGGGAGAACATATTCACTGATACATCTGATAAAGGGTTAATATCCAAAATTTCTAAAGTACTTACAAAACTCAACACTAAAAAAAAAAATAAATAACCCAATTAAAAAATGGGCAAAGCACCTGAATAGACACTTCTCCAAAGAGGATGTACAGATGGCCAATAGACATATGAAAAGATATGCTAGGTCTCTAATTATCAGAGAAATGCAAATTATGACCAAAATGACACCTGTCGGAATGGCTATCATCATTAAATCAACAAACAACAAGTGCTGGTGAGGATCTGGAGAAAGGGGAACCCTTTTGCACCGTTGGTGGAAATGAAGATTGGTGCAACCATTGTGGAAAACAGTATGGAGACACCTCAAGAAAAGAAAAATAGATCTGCCTTTTGACCCAGAGATCCCATTTCTGGGAATATATCAGAAGGAACCCAAAACTAATTGAGAAGAACATAAGCACCCCTATGTTCATTGCAGCATTATTTACAATCACCAAGATATGGAAAGAGCCCAAGTATCCATGAGTAGATGAGTGGATAAAACAACTATGGGGCCTTTACATAATAGAATACTACTCAGCCTTAAAAAAAGAAGAAAATTTTACCCTTTGCAACAGTATGGATGGACCTGGAGAACATTGTGCTAAGTGAAATAAGCCAGTCAGAGAAAAACAAATACTATATGATTTCACTCAGAAGTGGAATCTAATGAACAAATTGAACTAACAAGGTTTTGCAAAACAGAGACAGCCTCGTAGATGGAGAGCAGGATGACAGCTAGTGGTGGGGGGAGGTTAGAGGGTGGAGGGACTGAACAAAAAGGAAAAAGGACTCATGGACATGGACAACAGTATGGTGATTGCTGGGGGTAAGGGAAGGGGTATAAGGGGGCTAAATGGTAATGGAACAAATACAATGAAGATTAAATTTTAAAAATTAAAAAAACCCATAACCTAAAGAGCTAACAGACTACAGTTCGAGTACCAGCTCTGTCAGTTTGCTAGTAAACTTAGGCAAACCCTTCAACTAAATTAAATCTCAGTTTTCTTATCTGTAAGATGGAAACAATAATATTACTTACCTAAGTTGCTGTGAATTGTTATGAGAAACAGGATACATAAAAGTACTTTTGTAAATTTCAAAGCCTTAGACAAATGCAGTGTTACTGTGTTTTGTAGCTACAACCATGGGCAGGGTGGGGAGCTTCCAAAATTACAAATAAACAATTATAAAATCAGAAAAGAGTGGTTGGCACTCAAAGTTACCTAATACCCATACATTCACCTAAAAAAAATGAATTCTTTTTTTGTTTGTTTTAATTGTTCAGCCTTGGCATCCACCGAACGAAAGGGTCAACTTCATGCTTAGTTAATTGAATATTCTGGCTCAGGATGGCAACAGTGTTAGCTTCTTCCTGCAGGGGCTAGAGCGACAAAGAATTCTATGACAGGCAGAGCTTAATAATAAAACACTGAGTCACTTAGATTTTTATTTACATTAAGCCTTCAGGCCAAACCAAAATTCTCACTTCCTGTCACCAGTGTCACTTATACAGAGGAAAATATTCTAACTGTCTTGCTATTGTTCACACTGTTTTGTTATTTTAAAGAGTCATTCTGGCAGGGATTCAGCAGAAAGATAGGAGAAATAATGTCTAAAACAATAACCATAAATAAAACATGAAATCTACAAAATAGAGTGTTTGATGCATATCTGACCTGAATACTGCATCAACCTTGAACAAAACTGCTGGATCACAGAACAAGCAAAAGCATCACAAAAGGTCTAGTCGTCACATGAAAATAGAGAAAGATAAATTGGTGAAAGATTACTATTCCCACTTGCAAGGTTTTCATTTGTACAATTTCGACTGTGTAGAATTTTAAACAATCTAATTTTGCATGGCCCAACCAAGTGAATTTTGGAACTTATTTTCAGGAATGCTGGTAGCATGTGGCCTGTTAGTGTTATACATTTATAGGAGGAGTTCTTCTTGACTTATTTAGTGCATTGCACTTTCGATTTTATGTTAAAAATGTAAATATCAAAAATATAATTTATACAAAGAGAAACCACTGCCAAGGACATGTAGATAATTAGCAACACTTATTTTTTTCACATTTGTTTATGTTGGGATCTGTTTTTCAGTTTCCCCCAAGATGTATTAGCTATACAAGATATATGTATTATGCATGCGTGCGTGTGTGGGAGAGAGATTGATATACATAGACATATATAGCCATATGAGCAACCTATATTAATATGGTTTGAATGGTGATTTTTAATGGCTGCTTAATATTTCATTGTATAGATCCATCAAACTTCGGTCAAGCATTTCCTTCTGTAAATCTTTTCTGTGTTAATCATTTTAAAAGTGTGGCAAAAAAACATGCTTTTATATGGAAACAAAATTTTATTTCCTTAAGATAATTTTCTAGAAATGTGTATCTTGGGATGAACTCTTTTAAGGTTCTCAATAAGAGCCATATGCTTTCTTATGAAACCATTATATAATACAAAGAAAGACTCTTTAAAGCAGATTGGATTATGGGAAAGAGGGATAAACAATTTGGTTTGGTTACAACAAACAGGGTCAACTAGATCAATAAGCCATGGAAGACATTATCAATATTGGGAGCAACACCTGTAGGAAGAAACAGAGAGGATTTTTATATGCCTTCTTGCATTTGATGCAACTGGAATCTTAGACATGCTACTGTCCAGCAGTTTTGCTTTTTAAAGGAGGTTTTATGCATACATTGCTAACTGATACTTCAAGGCAGTAGAAAAGTTATGTTTATAGTTTGCTCAACTAAGTGGATAGAAAAGTTTACAAATTTTTCAGAGTAAAGTTCAAAGAATACAAAATTATCAATTCTGAATAGATAGTATATCATGACTGTGGCAGGAAACATCTGACACACTTAGGAGAAATTATCGGAAAATGATTTCAATGAAGCAATTATTCCCAGAGGTTGGTAGAGGTAAGGAAGCCGGCAAGGTTTGAGAAAGCTTTCACACACTGGTAAGAATGGGACCCGTTGTAACATAACCCAGGACCCTAGGGACCTAGGGAGGGAGTTATGTTACCCAAGCTCAATCCGGAGCTATGGCTGCCTGAGAGAAGGTCTTGTCTGAAGACAGAAATACTGTCAAAACCACAGCTCAAATCATGTGCGTGTGTGGGGGGGTGGGGGGAGCAGATACTGGAGCATGCCGTGATTTCTCCTTCTTGCTCTGTCATTTCCTGCTGGTCTCTTCTGTCAGTGTAATCCAACCAGACACCGGAGCTCAGTTAATACTGCCTGTAGAGCTGAGCTATCTTAAGCGTGGATTAGGGTAGAAAGGAGTTGGAAAAAGTGGAGGGAGGCTTGTATTCAGGGAGTGGGAATGGGTGTTTAAAAGAATAACAGCACATGTGTAAAAGTGAGAAGGTAATTTATATCTGTGCTTCTTAAACCTTAATGCACATGTAGATCATCCAAGAATTTTGTTCATGTGTGGATTCTGATTCAGTAAATTCAGTAAAAATTCAGTAAATTTGCCTGAGATTCTGCATGCTGAATAATCTCGCAGGTGATCCCGAGATTGCTAGTCCTTACCCTACACTTTGAGAAGTAAAGACTTATAATTTACTGATACATTGTCCTCTTAGACATTTAAAATGTAGATTTCAGTGATTTTCTGAGCATTAACCAAAAATCTGGCATAGTGCAATGCACATCGGTATAAAGCATTGCATTTGATCTGTGCAAAAATCCCACAAAATGGAGGAATCCTGCCACAGATATAGGGTTTCTTGTAGAGACAATGTTTCTTCGGGGTGATGGGGCCATAGAGGTAATACACAGGCTAGTTCATGTCTAGGTTCTCAGGAGAACCTTGTAAGTCAGGCTGGAAGGAGCACATTCCCAGATCCCAATGAGGCAGGGTAGAAAGAAGTTAGGGGAAACTCCTGACAACTGGAATGAGGAAAGAGGAGCAGACATCACAGGACAGTAAGCCACTAGGTCCTCTCAAAAGAGCCCCCACCTCCACACATGATCAAAGGGAAATAGTTTAGGGCAAGACTCTCCTGTGGTGGTCACAAAAGTCAGCAACAACAGGACTGGCTAAAACCACATCAATCCAAGATGGAGAAAAAACTTGACCAGAGAATAGCCCCAAAACTCATTATACTAACATTATAATGAAAACTGATGCCACAAGCAGAAGGGGGAGCCAAAGGGGACAAATGCCATGATATTTCCAGAATGGACCATGTTAGGAACAAGACTCCATCCCGACCAGAAGACAGAATCAGAATTTGGTGCCACAAAGCTCAGAAACAACCCACCCTTGGAACAAATGAAATCCTAAGAGCTGACTGACCAGGTGCACAACTCACTTGCAAATTCACCTGCATCCACTTGGGTGTGTACTTTCCCTCTTTCACATTGGTGCCTGGTAAGACCTGCAACTGGGAGGGCAGCAGATGGCTCAACCCCTGATTTTGTTTCCAGGAACCCGCGTCCTAGCCTCTTTTTCTCTACCACAATAAAATTTGGTTTCATTCTCACTTGGACTTGTTCTTGAATTCTTTCCTGCATGAGTCAAGAGCCTACAGGTCATGGACCAAGTCAGGGAAATGTCAACCCTGGCATGAAACCAGTCCAGTGACACAAGGAGTACATCTGAAATAGGCTCAAAAGAGCCACAGATATGTATTTCACTTCCTCTCCTCATCATGAATGATCCACACTTAAAGAGAATGAGCAGAGATTTTATCAGGTGGGATGGGAGAATCTAAGCTCCATTTGCTATTGAGAAAGAAATTTCCAGGTGGATTTGCTTAAATTCACATTTCCCATCACTGGAATGACTTAAGTTCTCCTCTGTCAATAGATAAAAGAATATAAACAGTATGTATATAGCCAATATTATTGTACAAATTTTAATTTATTGGTTTTGACAAATGTGTCATGGTTATATAAGATGTTATTAAGGGAACTGGTAAGTGGAATGTGGGAACACTGTACTATCTTTGTACCTTTGTGTAAATTTAAATTATTTCAAGGTACACATTTAAAATTATATAAATACTATATGTCAGCCAAGGGAAAAGAGAAAGTAAAGCACTCTGTGACAAAAAAGTAACTTATTCTTCTACTTGTAAAAAAAATGGAGCTCGAAAGAGGGTTATGAAAGGTTTGGGAAGCAAAAATGATGTGCCAAAAAAAAAATGACAGTTAAAATATGTAGATTCTGGAGTTGTTACCAAAGAAAATAGGTTCTTTGGCAGTATTGTAGGAAAAAATTTTCAAGGACACTCACACAGAAGTTTTTAGTGATAGTGGTAAGATTTATTAGAGCAAGAAGAGAGAGCGCACTCTTGGAGAGACAGAGAGCAAGCAGGCTGGAGGGCAGTGGCTACGTTGAGGTCCTTGCTAACATTCCATATATTGCCTTGGGTTTGGGGAAGAGCAGCCTTTTCTTCAAACTATCTAATCTCTTTGTTAGCTTTTCCCAGGCTTCTGCCTATGCTCCACCTCCGACTCGCTTTCCTGGTTTTTCCAGGGGCTCATGCCCCTACCCTATCTGACCTTATTCAAAGATTTTCCCAGGCTTGCCCTCCCCCATGTATGGTCAGCAATTTGGCTTCTACTGTGTATATACTCAATGAAAGGAATTCCCCCACACTATTTTCTCTTTCCCCCCATTAATTTGGCAGACCGATGCTGGTTACCCTCTAGGGTGGCTGTGAAGCTGTCTTTCCCGCCTAGTCATCTAGGCAGGATGTTTTGCTCCATTTGGCTGAAAGATACTATTATCCCCCAGAGTGACTATTCCATTTGCTCCCTCCTCTTTTATTAATTACCTAACTAACTGCCTATCCTAACCAAGTGTGATGCTTGGTTTCAAATCTCTGCCATCCACTGGCATGGAGGACTTGGAAAAGTTACAGAGTCACCCTATGTCTCCGTTTTGTCATCTATAAAATGGTGATGATACTAGTGCATACTCCCTAAGGGCTGTTGTCATACTGTGATTTATAATACAAAGCATCATTTTAGTGTTTGTCCCTATTTCCTGACACACAGCTCCTAAAATTATTGGAAACCCTGAAGTGATCTTTCTGTTGGTGTACTAATGAGATGACTGGTGGTTTGAACTCCAGACAGTCTCAGGATTGAAACTGGTTGCCAGGGAAGCCAATCAAGGGATTAGCAGGTTGAAACTTCAGTCCCACCGCAGACCTCCGGGGAGATGAGGATAGAAGAGCTGGATGTTGAGTCAGTCATTATTGGCTGATGATTTAATCAGTCCTGCCTAAGTAATGAAGCCTTCATAAAAACTCCAAAAGTCTGGGGTTGGGAGAGTTTCCAGGTTGCTGAACCTGCAGAGGTACTGGGAGGGTGGCGCTCCTGGAGGAGGCACGGAGGCCCCCTACCCCTTCCCTTGTCTCTCACTCAGTGCATCCCTTCCATTCAGCTCTTTCTGAGTTATTCTGTGCAACAGACTGGTCACCTAGTCTGCAAACTATTTTTCTGAGTTCTGTGAGCTACTGCAGCAAGTGATCAAACTCAAGGAAAGAGTCATGGGAACCTCTGGTTTATCACCAGAGGTAATATCACCAGTAGGTCAGAAACATAATTAACCATTTGGACTTGCACTTGGTATCGGAAATGGGTGAAGCCTTTTTGGACTGAGACCTTAACAGTGGGATCTGACACTAAGGTCAGTATGTCAGAATTGAGTTAAATTGTAGGATATTCAGTTGTTCTCAGAGAATTTCTTGGTGTGTGAAAAAACCACCCATGCATTTGGTGACCAGAGTGAAGTCTGAGTGTTGTGTGTAGAGAAGGAAATCAGAGGTGTTTCCCTTTACAACTGTTAGAAAGACTAAATAAAAATACATATTTAAAGCATGTCACAGTGCCTGATATGGAGTTCAATAAATCTACCGTTTTATTATTAATAATATTATTTTTATTTTTCAACTCTGTTTTTCCATAGATCCCTACTTCTTAAGTAGAAGGCCCAATGTTTCTCTCCTGATCTGGATAAAAGCACTATTAAAATTTGGCATTATTATCAGATCTTGACAAATGGGGCCACTGAGACAGAGAGTTTACATCTGTTGCCCACGATGATCACCTAAGTCAGAAAATAGTGGGACGCAACTCAAAACTGGTTGCTCTGTCTTTACGTGTCAGCGCTCTTCCTATGGCCATGCTTTATATAGTAAGTTCCTTCTCCTTTTTTTTTGTAAGATGTAAAAGAAAAACTTGTTGCCCATAAAAATATTACCCAAAATATGCTTGGACCTCCCCATCACTTTCAGAGCCCTATTTCCCAAGGTTCCCTAATTCCCTGGCTGCCTACTCAAGACTACATAGAAATCAGCTTCATACTCTCTGCAGATCCTTGGGTAAAGACGTAGATTACTTCTAAGATGAAGGGCTTCCTGAGTATTGGGGGAGGGGACAATCTCTCCTCTCTGCTATTCTATAAATAAACTGCGTGGAGCATAGCACCTAGACAAATTAGCCACGCTACAAGACCTGCACCCCACCTTGCTTAATTGTCAGACTACAGAACCCAAGGGAGATGCATGGAGGGTCTTGCTAGTCTTGCTAGTTAGCAACCTTGTCATGCAGTGCCAGTCACTTACTCAAGGCCAACAGGAAAATGCCCCACAGGGGTTCAGATGGCTTGGAGCTCATCCACTGTCAGTAGTCACTGCCTCTGAGTGAAGAGCTGAGCACTAGGGTGTGTGGACAAAATACAGTTGATGCCTCCTCAGAGCGAAGGAAGATTCCCAACCATTTCTTTCACTGTCAGATGGTCTATTTATCATCCTTCATGCGGGTCCCCTTATCCACCCCTGTTGCCAAGCTTTTATACTGTTACTTGTCTTTGTTCATCCTTGTGGAGAGCAGTGCACAGATAACTCTTTAGTTTATGATGTGTGATATGGTACTTGCTGGTTATGAGAAATGGGAGGTTGCCTGGTAACTGTGATATCTGTCAGCTTTCCATGAAAGAGAAACTTAAGTAAGGCACCCTCTTATACAAAGTGGTTACTTTTTTCCTAGATGTTTCAGCTAGTGAACGTCCTTGGAGCTAGACTCATATCTTCTGACAAGACCGAAATAATGAAATAGAAAATAGAAAGTAGAGAATAAGAATACGATTAACTTTCCAGTGACTATAATTTTAGTTTGTTGATGATACAGTACCAGGAAAGAGGAAACAAGGACATCTTCTGTACAGTCTCTGTATCTGAATTCATCCCTCTCATGGATGTATTCAGAGTCGTTTAACATCCATGGCTTCGGCCCCAGAGCTCAACTGACCTTGGGGGTATTATGCTGAGTGAAATAAATCAGACAGAGAAACACAAATACTATATAATTTTACTTATATGTGGAATCTAAAGAGCAGAATAACAAAATTAAAACAGACTCAAAGGTAGATCAGGCTAATGTTTGCCCGTGGGGAGGGGCTGGTGGCTGGGGGAAAGAGGTGAAGGGATTAAGAAGTAGAAACTGTAGTCACTAAATAGTCATGGACTGTAAAGTATAGCCTAGGGAATATAGTCAATAATATGTAGGGTGCCAGGTGGGCACTTGAAATATTGGGGGGCCACTTTGTAAAGTATATGATTGTCTAACCCCTAGGTGGTACGCCTGAAACTAATACAAAATAATACTGAATGTGAACTGTAATTGAGAAATTAAGTAAAATAGAATCATGGTATAAGAAAAAAATGATAAAGCCCCAGTTTTATACCAGCTTAATCATTAGACTAGTATAATGACCCTACACAGTTTCAAACACTGGACGTCTGCTGTGTACCCTGTGACCAAGAGCCTGTTTACTACAAGGTTCTAGTAATTACCTCTAGTTTACAGCTCCTGCTCTGTGCCTACCTTAAGTTATTTGGTACATGCCAGAAACAGCAGAGGTACTAAAAATGAAAGACATAAAAAATTCACTGTAGATGTGTGTGGGAGGTACATTAATGTACCCACGTATTCATGCAATTTTATATCCATACATGAATTCATTAGTTTTTTTTGGCATAAACTATTGTTATTTACTAGCATATATATTGGTTGTATATGATATATTGTAAGTGTAAACAAAATATGAGAATAAACAAGATCAAGACCCTGCCTACACAGAACTGAAACAGCTAGAGAAAGGCAAGAAAAGTAAATGTTACCATCACTGAGATCCTTGGGTTTCCCAAGATAGAAACCAAGAGCTTAGGCAGCACGGAGGAAAGGAAGCTCCTCCAAACTGACTCCCCTAATGGCTCGGCTTGGTTGGCTTTATAAGCTGGGACAAGGTGGGCTTATGCAAGGTGTGGATTGAGAGTGGAATTTGCCATGTCAAGGTCCTGCTCTCCAGTCTCTTAGCAACTAACTCTCTTTGCTCCTGATCTGTGAGAGCCAAGATGGCTATTTTTCACTATTACCACCCCAAGAAGGTCTTACAGGGGTCAAACCTTGCTCAACTGCTCCTGCAAAACAGTGGTTTCAACATTTGAAAGGAGCTATGCAGTTAGAAAGGAGATAAGAATGACTACTTCTACATTTTCCCCCTAAGAAGTGGAGGGGTGGTTGCATTCTTGCCATCAGCTTAGTTCCTTCTGGCCATCTGGCATTCCTTTGGCCCAAGGCCCAAGTCCCTATACTGTTTCATAAAGAGGCAATTATTATATACTGTAACAAACTCTCATGGGGAAACTAAAGGCTGCTATGAAAACACATGGCTCCGACTCCAGACTTGAGTGGTTAGAAAGTGCTTTTCACATGAAGGCCATTGGACTAGGTAGCCATTTAGCCTGAGACCTAAAGTTGAGGAGAGGAGTCACTAGGAAGAAGTGGGAGTGAGAGGTGAAATTTCCAGGAAGAGAAGGAGTGGGAAAGAGGAAGAGAGAGACAGAGAAGGAGAGAGAGGCGAGGAGAGGGAGAGGCATGACGAAACCGTTCCTGGGCAGCATGCAAAGATCTGTTAACAGTCCTAAATTCATCGTGATTGTCTTCTGAAAAATGTAAAGCCTCAACATATACATTGGGAAGAACTTTGCTCTTTTTATATGCATTACAAAGAGCATTACAAAGAGCAGAATATAAGAGTTTTCTTATATTCTGTGTCTGATCTCTTTATTAGCTTCCAAGTACTCTGTCCTACAGGAAGCTTTCCCTGCTGCCGCAGGCTGGTCCTGGCCCTTCGCGGTGCTTGGAAGCTGTGTACGTGTCTGTCTCCCTGTGCACCTGTGAACTTTTTGAGGGCAGGGCGTTATGACCCCCAGAGCACAGTTCTTGAAAAATCAACATCGATCTCGCTGGCAGCTCCTTAGGCCACCGGGACTCCCGATTCCTGTAGATGCCTAATGCCATCATCCAAGCTTTTTCCAGCTGGGTTACGGGAGCTCGAAACGCACTTCCTCTCAGGAGAGCCACCCACGCTGCCTTCCAGAGGAGCTCGGCATCCGGGGCAGTTCCTTCTGGGCTGAGGCCAATGGGAAGCCCATCCTTCTTACCAGGCTGGCTTAGACTAATGAGCTACTGGCTTTTATCCTGACACGTGACTTTACCGAGCCGCGGTGAGGAGAGAGTTCATGTCCCGGCTCAGGCAAACCTTGTAACAATACCAACAGGTATGGAAAAGAAACACGGGAAATGACTCTTGAAGAAACTTTGACTTACAATGTTGAGAAGGAGCGACTCGTGCTGATATCTGAAGTTGGTGAAACTGAGGTTCAAAGGTATAAAATAAGTCACAGCTAATTCAGCGTTTGGGCTGGTTACAGGTGAAGAGCTGTCTGACTCTAAAGCTTGATCTTCTCCTCTGACTAGATGACGAGGCCTCCCAAATCAATTAGCCGAGCCACCTGCTAGCTAATGAACAGCTTCATCATTACAGCCTGATGCTCTGCGCTGGAATTCTTGGCAGGCAGCAAACAGCACGGGGAGTCTCCTGATCGGAGGGATCTTCAGCAGTCCTCATTTGTGGAAACTTTGTGCACACGTGTGGCTGCCTCTGCTCCTGTATGTGAGTGTCAGAGTTTCTGCGGAAGCTCTGGGGTGTTTCATTCTTTTTACTTCGGCTGCATCTTTTATAAGTCACTTTTTAAAAGAATAAGGTGAAATATTTTCTGTCCTTAGGAGGCTCTCAAGTGAATAAGGGTCACTGCCTAGCTCAAGTATATTTAAATCTGTATTTGCTAATTAATTAATTAATCTTATGCCCCCTCCCAACTAAATCTTTTATTGAATATGTTCAGAAAAGGGCACAGAGTATAGGAGGGAATCTAACAAAACTATTATTTATCATGTTCTCTTGAAGATAATCGGAAGAAAAGTCTAAGAACAAATTTTAGTAATTTGAGTGAAAGTAATATTGGCGTTATTGAATTAATAGGTAAAGAAGATTGAATTGTGTTATTTAATGCCTCCAAAGACTAACTGGCATTATGTTGAATGTTTCTCTTTTCCATACTACTTATTAGTTATCAGGGAAAGCAAATGCCAGTATATAAGCACTGAAGTTAGAATTGTAATCTATAAGGTACTAGTGGCAATTGTTGAGTTAGTCAACCTTGAACAATTCCTCATATATCTTTCTCATCATTATTCTAGGCTGTCAGAAAACATTATAATCCATTGATTAAATGTTAGCACATTGATGGTCCATTCATAAGAGGACCAAATTGTTAGAATAGTGAATATGTGTTTTGTAAGAGTTTAACCAGTAAGTCTACAAATCTGCACTGGGAGTTAATATAATTATTATAGAGATAACTTTGTCATATATACATGCGTCAAATGTATATGTTTGTGTGTATGCATGTGCATTATAACTTTGGTATCTAGAGAAGGAAGTGAAATTATGTCCTCTACATTTTATTTAAGAAAACATAGAAAAGCTTAAAACATTTGAGAACGGCTTCACACAAAAATGGTTACATTTTAAAATGACAGTCAAAGGGAGCTAAATTATCTACGTGAAAAGCTCATATGGTTTACATAATATAATATGATACCATGATATAATATCTGCAGGACCTATTGAATGGTTAAGTATCATTTTTATCTTTAACCAAGTTTTCCAAGGGTACTGTGCTTTTACGGCATTTTTCAACCATTAATTCATTTGCAATTGTTGGTTTGTACTGCTGCATCCATTCTGCTACCTACTTTTTTCATTTGCTTACATGAAGACCTGAGCACGTTTCCGTAGAAGTTCCATAGAGCCAAGTTCATGGATTTGATGACAATTGGCTCCTCAGAAATCTTTCCTGTTCACCTCCCCCTAAGTTTGCAGTGTGCTGTTAAATATTTGTGTTGGTTGAGTTCAGAATAATACACAAACTGTCGATAGGAGTATAAATATGTCTTTAATCCATATTATTAAATCCCCATGAAATGTTTGGATCAATCTGCACTAAAAATAATCCTCCGTGGTGACAGAAGATCAGTCCAGCACAAGGTTTTCCAGCCTTGACACTATTAACGTTTGGAGACTCTTTCTTTGTTTTGGGGGACTGTCCTAAGCATTGTAAAATGTTTAGCAGCAGGCCTAGCTCCTACTCACTGGATCCCAGAAGCAATCCCAGTCTAGGTTGAGCAAATAAAACTGTCTCCAGACATGCCAAATATGCCCTGGCAGGGGGAAGCAAAATCACCCCCAAGTGAGAACCACGGAAAGCCCTGGAATAAACTAACATTGTGTCATTAGCTTTGTGCCTGAACCTTACACCTTTGAAACACTCTACTTTCACCATGAACCAAACATCAGTACATGGGGGCCATGGTCCTGTAAGTTATTAATAATTATTCAGAACTCTATGTTTAAAGCTACTGTTTTCATTACATTTTCTGCCCAGCTCTTGACACTTGGCTTTGTTTCCTATTTTTTAATTCTTCCAATGGAATGTTTGTCAAGCTTCTCCAACAGTATAAATCTATTGCATCAACGATCTCCTTAAACCCACACTCTTATCATGGAACTTTACAGCTCCCCTCAACAAGAATAGAACCTATTTCTGTCCCCTTGAATCCTCATTGGGTTTGCCAGCTTGTTACGCTTACGGAGTGTGGCAGAATTGGTAGTGTGCCAGTTCTGAGTCTAGGCCTCAAGATGCCTTGCGTGCTTCCTCTCTTGCCTGTTCTGCTGTCACTTGAACCCCTGAGCCTACCATATGAACATACCTGGACTATGTGCTGAGGAGATGTGAGAGACCACATTCAGGGAAGACAAGTCATCCAAGCAGGGACCACCTGAGACCACATAGCCCTGAGCCAACCTAACAGCTGACTATAAAGTCATAAGTGAGCTCAGCTGAGATCATCCAAACCCAAATCAGTGAAATCATCCCACCAGCCCACAGACTTAGGAGCTAAAGTGCTAATCATTTTAAGCCACTAAGTTTTGGGCCTAGTTGTTAATGCAGAATTAACTGAGTCAATTGGTATATTTATTTATCTTCTTTTCTCAGATTACCTCCCAAACTTTGAGCCAGACTTATTCCTTTTGCTCTTTCTGCCCCGGCCACTCTAAGTCGGATAAGCTCCTGACTTAGCTTTTGTCTCTGGGCACCGAATTCCCACCTAGTCCGACTTGGTGAAGGTCCTTGTAAGTTCTTTCCCAAACCTGAAAGGAACAGGGTCCTTCAGTAATGGCCTTTATTTTTCATGTTCTTCAAAATATCCTGTCTTTGTTTGTAATAACTATGGTTTTGATTAATGCCACAATCTGAAAAGGCTTTTATAATATCTAGTAACAGAACTTATATAGACATGTCAGATTTCAAATGAGTAGGCTGGACAGCAGTTAAATCCATAGTTGGGACTTGGCCAGACTTCCCATGAGCATTTAGAAATTGGAATCTCTTTAGTTTAATGCATAGAAACCCTCTGGGTATTCATGTATTCCAACCGTTTGGGTCTTGTTCTAGCCATGTACTATAAATCCAATATTTAAATATGCTAGCTGAGCTTACTGGGATCTTCAGAAATATATTCTCTCTGATTACATTTCCCAGGTACCTTGGCATTATTTACCCTCTTAAAAACGAGCTGGTTTGTGTTATCTGGCTGAAGACTAGCCCACAGAGGTACAGACTACAAGCACGACCGTTAAATGAGATTGTATGGAATGTCCTATGGTGCTAGTTTGAGAAACTGATGGCAAATTATCTCTTTGGTGATTTACGAGCCTAATAAATGTCTATTTTATTCACTTTTTATCTATTTATACTATTTAAAGAGTACATAGTATCTGATTAATTATCATTGGAAGAAATGTACTCACTTTTTAATTTTGGACACTTGTCCAATGAAAACGTGACTCTGTCGAAGAAGAAGAGAAACGGGAAACACTTGTGACCATAGGATGTACAGCAAGTGACCTTCAGAGGTTGTTGTCGGAGCACCATAAGGGAAACCTCGTTTGGTAGAAAACATAAATGATAACAATTAGAGAAGTCGTTAATCAGATAATCAAGAATCAGCGCATTAGATAGCAATGGACACCAAAGCCAAAAACCCTGGACATAACGGATGCATTTATCTGTACTCTCCCAATTCCTCTTATCTGGCCCTTTCCCCAATCTTGTCAGTCCTATATTTCATTTATTTTTTATATTATCCCATTTGTTTCTCACCCCTATTCTCATTGCCCCCCGAGAGGCTGTAGCCATTGTTGCTTATATGGTATTACCATCTAGCCTTCTGAATCATTCTAGGTCATTTACTATATTATTTTTGCCTTCAGTGATTTTTCTAAACCATATATTTAATCATGGAATGCCCTTGTTGAAACATTTTTCACTTAGTAAACCAGATACATAATTTGGTTAAAAGAAACAGCAAGCAGACTTTGGCTACCTGGAAAGCATGGGTTCCACCTCAAGGGGGCAGTCACTACCCAGCTCCAGCCAATTGTCACAGCCCGGAAACGTGGGCCTAGTGTAACTAGATGGTCTGTTTCAGGAGAAACCAGGAGTTTGTGTGAAGTCTCCCAATTTTTAAATGATTGCAGTGAATAAATAAATGTGTCTGTCCTAAAGGACAAAGTTACAGCTCTCCTGCATGTTAGCAAGGACGTCTGTAGTCTGCTATGCTTCTTCAAATATCTTTTTTCCGTGCCTCCATAACATAACAATTTACTCTTCAGTACCCCTACCGTTTGTTAATACTGGATAGTTCCAAGGAATTTTGTGTTCCTCGAGTCCCTCCTCCCGTCCAGCTGCCTGCTAACCATCTATGTATGCTTTCCACTCCGACGGGGCAGCTCCTCCTTAGTCCCTTCAACACGAGCATTCCCTGAAGTGTGCTATCTTTGTACCTTTTCTCATTCCACTTGTAATGCTGTAATTGCAATTACACGTTTGCGTGTCTCCCTCCCCACGGAACTGTGAGCTCTTTGGAAAGAGAAACTGGGCCTTGACTCTTCTTTGTATCTCCAGCTTAACACAGTGGCCGACATGTTAGAGGTACTCGGTGGATATTGAGTAAATGAACCGTCAGAATGAATAATGTAAATATTTTCTAGGCCCTGTTTAGAAAGGATGGTTTTTGGGGACAAATCCACAGAGAAAATGGCCTATCATATATTTTTGTGTTTGGCAGACAGAAGCCACACTGATTATTTGAGGAAGTGTAGGTTGTTAAGTAGGTTACCGAAAAGACAAAAAGAGAACTGTAAAGTATCGAAGTGGCAGCATTGTCAGGACCAAGCACAACTCCTAAGGCTGTGGAAACAAAAGGAGGAGGTTGGGATCGTTGGTACCTAAGCAACTGGGAGGAGGAGGTGGCGGTCGGGGGTGGGGGGTTGTCCCACAGAGTGAAGCCCTGACCTTTGAGGTGAGGATTTGGTAGAGCGGGTGCCAAAGCCCCTGAGCTGGAGGAGGGTCTCTGAGACCTGGCACCTGGGTCTCTGAGGAGGAGGGTCCCAACCTGGAGCTGGTGTGTGTGAAGAGGGCACGAGAAGACCTGGCTCTTGAGATTCACAACAATTATGATCTGGATTCAACTGTTGCTTCTGCAAAAAACTGTTACTGTGGAGTGAAGCGAGGGTAAGACGGTGCTGCCAGAATGGAAGAAAAAGAGGAAGGAGTGGCCCCATTTGCTGCCTCTTTCTGGCAGAGCCAAACATGGGGGTCAGCTAGCAAGGGAGAAATAGGGTTTGCAAAATCCCAGCCTCGGCATCAAATTGCTGAGTACGCGGGGGAGTGAGTTTAAAGCTAAGATTACTGAATAGATAATAGGAAAGACTGAGATGAAAAAAGTAAGCAATTTGCACTAAGTAACAGCTAAACAATGACATAGTGAAAGTAAAACTTGACTGACTTTCTGCTTTACTCATAGTTTATTGGGTTTTTTTTTTTTGTCTAGACTTTCCCTGTATCTCCAAATATATCAAATTGAAATGTATCATTTCAAGTCCATTGCAAAATCTACCTCTTCTGCAAAACTGTGTTTTAGGACTGTGAGAAAAAAAAAAATCTTACCTTGCTCCAAATTCCATTGAATTTTTAAATTTTGTTATATTATTAGAATTAGTTGGTATTACTGCTTCATTTTGGGCCTTAGATCTTCAGAAAGAAGCAGAATAATATATACAGTTGGATTTAGTTATGCACAGGGCATGATCGGGCTGAAAATCAACCCATATAAGCCACCATCATCACAGGCTGAAGAAGAGAAAAACACATCATAGCATCTGAATGAATCTCCAGAGAATGGAGCTGAGCGGGAAGAGTCAATCCCAAAAGGCCCATATACTGTAGGATTCTATCTAGACACTGTTTTTGGGAAATAACAAAACTAGAAAAAGGGGAAAGAAATGAATGTTTGCTAGCAATTAAGGAGGAAGTACAGGGAGGAAATCGATGCGGCTATAAAAAGGCAGTATGAGAAATTCTTGTGCGGATGGAAATGTCCTATATCCTCACTGTGTCAATGTCACTATCCTGGTTGTGCTATTGTCCTGTAGTTTTGCAAGATGTTACCATTGGAGAATGGGTAAAGCATACATAGACACCCTCTAGAGTATTCTTTACAAGTGCATGTATCTCAACATAAAAAGTTTAATTACACACGCACACACACAAACCCAACTTCCTCAGCAATTCCAATGTGAAGACAAGGTTAAGAACCACTGCAAATTGAACATGCTGGGTACCAATCCCTATTGTCCCCTCAGCACTGAAGGAAGCAAAACTGTCAGTTGTCATTTATTATCAAAATGGAACTGTCCTTCACCTTAGAGTGGAAGTATCAGCAAATACAGTGGTCACCTGTCCCGTGTCTCTGAAATACATTTTTCACCTGATCTTTGGAAGCATTAAATTTTGTAAACTCTGGTCTAGCTCTGTGAGATGCGTGTGTGTAAAATGCTGGTAAATGGAGAGCTAAAATGCTTCCCTGTTCCTTTGAGGCAGAGGGTCAAAGTGCTTGGAGAAAATGTATAGCTCAGAAGGACACACACACACACACACACAGCATAAAAGAGATTACATTTTTTTAAAAAGTAATGTTAAAACGAGGAAAGAAAACACGCCATTTGAAAATTTTCTAGGCTTAGTCATCAGTGAATCCCTTTGTGTGTCGCAGTGTTGTATTTGTAGTATTTGGAAAGAGTATGATGGATATTAACTCTTAATAAGAATAAAGGAAGAGGTAGGTAGATAGATTATATATAGAAACATTGATACATAGATACATGCGTAGGTGTGGAGAAATGAAGATGTAGATAAATAACTAGTGAGCTTACTGTTCAGCTTAGTAGTGTGAAGGCCTTCGGGGATGGAGTGACAGACGAGCTCACATGTTGTTTTGGTTGTGACTTTTAAGAGGAACTGCCTGAAGAGGTCCAGTACTTCTCAGAATCAAGTGACTTAACGTTTTTAAATTTCAAATTCTTTACCTTTAAAACTGGAATAATATTAGGATTAAAAGGAGTTTGGGATGACTGAATGAGATACTGAATGTATCATTTAGCGCAGTGTCTGGAATCTCGTAAGCACTCGGTAAGCAAATTACACTTCAGATCGCGATGGTTTATCTTATTTTTCTTAGACACAGAGCAGGGATCAGAGAAAGCGGGAGTGGGTATGGCTGAGACAGGATGTGTTCGGGCCCTGGCTCTCTTGTTGGCCGCCGGCCACGGCACTGCAGGAACAGCGTCTACAGTGCCATCGGAACCAAGGGATAACTTTCTTAGACCACAGGGGGCAGCAAGGAGACCGAACAGGTACTAAATGCCTACAAAATCATAAGCCTTTTTTTTTTGTATTTTATTTAATTATTACAAATTTTCTATAATAATTCTTCTTATTATTATTTTATGGTTGAAGAAACTGAGAATGACGGAGTCATAGATGGAGAGCAGGTGACAGCTAGTGGAGCAGAGGTGAGGGGGAGGAGAGATTGAGCCAAAAAGGAAAAGGACTCATGGACATGGACAACAGCGTGGTGATTGCTGGAGGGAGGAAGGTATAAGGGGACTAAATGGTAATAGAAAAAAAATACAATAACGAATAAATTTTAAAGAAAAGGAAAGAAAAGAAACAGGTTGAGAGACGCGGCCCCAGCAGCATTGTGCTTATAGGTGACGGGAGTCCGAGTCCGAATCCGGACTTCTCTTTTTCTAAAATCCGCGCTCTTGACACCGAGCCTGGGTCTTCAGGAGCAAGGCGTATGCTTTCTCCCAAAGGACTGGGCCTGGGTGGGCTTTATCCCGCTTGCACGAAACACAATTGAGATGACAAATCAGCATTTTGCACCTTAGGAGAAGTGGAATTTGAAGTTGATATATTCTCTCTGGACAGCGTTAATAAACTCGGGGATATGTTTATTGGAGACCTAGCGGCATAGCAAGGGAGCAAGAACAAACTAAGTAGTACCTACTCTCTCTCCTCCTAGCATTTTGTGTATGACATTGATAAAATATTTATTTAACTTTATACTAGCTACCTGTCTATAGGCGTGTCTCTTTAGTTTTGACTTTGAGTTCTACTATGACAGAAGTCGTGCCTTATTCCGCTCCTGTTCCTCGTATGTAACTCAATTCCTGACAGATAGGAAACCAATTTCTGTTTGTCGAGCACGTGGGCGAAACCACTATAAGGTCGGCATATGAATCTTATAAAATAACGTTATGGGAATGCTTTATGAACTTCAGATAGCTATTAAATCAGAGGCCAGCAAACTACAGTCAAATGACCCATTGCTTGTTTTCATAAATAGTTTTATTAGAATATAGGATAATGTGTTCCTTTATTTACATAGTGGCTATAGTTATTTTCATATTATAGTAGCAAAGTTGAGTAG
>PVJD01012229.1:0-40984 GCA_004026545.1 Mormoops blainvillei
ATTATACCCTAAGAATCTCAAAAGAACCTATGCACCCCAATGTTCATAGCATCACAATTTACGACAGCCAAGAACTGGAAGTAACCCAAGTGCCCAACAGTAAATGAGTGGATCAAAAAATGATGGTACATTTACACAATAGAATGCTACACAGCAGAAAAAAAGAAAAAGCTACTACCCTTCATGACAGTGTGAGTAGAACTGGTGAGCATTATGCTAGGTGAAATAAGCCAGGAGGTGAAAGAGAGATACCATGTGATCTCACCTATAAGTGGAACCTAATCAACAAAATAAACAAGCAAGCAAAGTATAACTAGCAACATTGAAATAAAAAAACAAACTGACAGTAACAAGAGGGGAGGAGGGAAGGGGATCACAGTGGAAAAGGAGGGGCAGGGTCATCAAGGAACATGCATAAATGCCCCATGACAAAGCCAAATGGGGGAAGGATTGAGGGTGGGGATGGTTGGGGCTGGATAAAGTGGCGGCGGGAAAATGTTGACCAAAACAAAACTAAACAAAACAAAAATAGACAAAACAAAAATAGACAGGGGGAGGCTAAGAGTAGTATTGGAAATTGAGAAGCTGAAGAACTGATATGTACAGCCCATAGACATGAACTAGGAGGTGGAAGAATGATGGCAAGGGGTGCGGGGGAAAAAAGGGAGAAAAAATGGGACAACTGTAATAGTATAATTAATAAAATATACCAAAAAAATATCCAGGTCTTCATTACACGTACTTCCAAAACAAGATCAGACTACATGCCAGGGAATGTCTTCAGGACACTTATAGGAAAACACAAGAAAAAAAGATGTTAGTCACCAAGCATGTATTTATGGGAAGAAATCAAAACTGAGAAAGAAAAAGTCCTCAAAGAAAAGACTGGTAAATGAGGTATTTTAAACCAATAGTCACATTAACTACAACTAACAGACACTAGTGTTAAGTATCAAGTACCTTAAGTCTCAAGGTCCATTCTCCCATAATCTCTATACCAATGCTTCTTAATGTTTATTGCACTTGCAAAGCAACTAAGAATCTTGTTATAATGAATATTCTGATTCAGTGGGTGTAGGCTGTGACCCAACATTCTTCATTTCCAACAAGCTCCCAGGTGATGTTAATGCTGCTGGTTCATGAATTACATTTTGTGAAGCAAGTGTCCAGCTCATGACAAGCACAGAATTTCTGTCTGGGGTGTAGTTTGGTGAAGTGCAAAGAGCATGGGCTTTGGGATCTGAATTAGGAATCCCAATGTGGAATGAGGCTCTATTAGATACTAGTTGGGTAAATTTGGGCAAGCTACTTGCCATCCCTGAGACTCATGTCTTTTTGAGCTTTGTCTTTTTTAAACTAAGCTAGCAAATTAGGTCACAATTCATAAAGCACCTGATGCATAGTAGGTGCTGAAGAAATGTCACTTTTGGTTCCTGTGTCATTACCCATGATTTATTGAGGGGCAGGGCAAAGAGAGTGATGGCATCAGAGTTCAGACTGACAGGTAGATAAGTGACCAAAAACCAATATGAGGATCGGATTCAATAACTGAGCACCAAGAAGAGTTTTTCAACATTATTATAGCCTTAGAAACAGAAACCAGATACTCATCCAATCTGTGTGTCGGTTCAACAAATATGCTTTTCTCCAAACAGAAATAAGTATGAAAACAGGAGGAATATGTGACATACAATCAGTGTTTAAATATATATAACTCATCTTCAAATACTCAGGAATAACTTGTAATAGAACACATTAGAGATATTAGGAAAATGAATTTAATGAAGAAAACATTACATTTTGCAGCAAATGCAGTGTGACACAGAGCTTTGGTCTGGGGAATATATTCCATACAGAAGCTTACAAGTAGGCAAGGTAAGTTTTTAAAAAATTGTTATTCTTTTTTAGAGTTCTTTCATCCTTTTCTCTCTCTTAAAAACAAAGATACTGTATCATACACTTAAAAATTTGTTAATAGGGTAAAGCTCACGTTAATTGCTCTTATCACAACAACAACAACAACAACAAAAAGAGCTTTCAAGTCACAAAAATACATGAAGGAAAATTAAATGCATATTGATAAGTGGAAAAAAAGCAAGTAGGAAAAAGGTTATACATACTGTATGATTCCAGCAATATAACACTCTGAGGAAAGTCAACACTATAGACAGTAAAAAGATCAGTGGTTGCCAGGGATTCAAATGCAGGAGATTTTAGGGCAGTGAAACTACTCTGTATGATAATGTAATTGTGGATACGTGATATTGTGCATTACCCATAGAACTGTAAATCACCATAGATTCTAATGTAAATTATAAACTTTAGTTTATAATAACATACCAATATTGGTTCATCAATTGTAATAAATGTACCACACCAATGCAAGATATTAATAATAGAAGAAACCTGAGGGAAGATAGGGCTGTACTATGGGAACTCTCTGTACTTTCTGCTCAAATTTTCTATAAACCTAATGTTGCTTTAAGAAATAAAGTCTATCGCCCCAGCTGGTATAGCTCAGTGGACTGAGTGCCAGCCTGTGAACCAGAGGGTTGCTGGTTCCATTCCCCCAGTCAGGGCACATGCCTGGGTTGTGAGCCAGGTCCCCAGTAGAGGGCATGTGAGAGGGAACCACACATTGATGTTTCTCTCCCTCTCTTTCTCCCTCCCTTCCCCTCTGTCTAAAAAATAAAATAAAATAAATTTTAAAAAGTTAAATTGTAAACTGTGCTTTAAAAAAAGAAGTCTATTAATTTAAAAACAATCAAACACAGAGACCACCTTCCTATCAGAGCAGGAATTTAGAATTGGCATCCAAGGCAGGTGGGTGCCAGGGACAAAGCAGAAATGAACATACCTGTAGGTGACCCAGCCTTTGGAAGATTTTGGAAAATCATCCCTCTAATTTGTTCCCAGAAGACCCTCATTCTAATGTCCCAGAGACCCAGAAATCCTTAACTGTTCTCGGGATATTGAAAGAGTGTCTTCCTTCTTTAGCTTTCTACACTCTTGGACTCATCTTCAGGCCCAGGGAAACAGCCAGCTCATGACAACTCCACTGAGTCCAGGAATAGGGACCGAGTGCATTCAGAGTCGGGCCAATTCTCACCCCGATGATGCTGTGCTCCTCTCACAGGTTCTTGAAATATTTATTTGTACAACATTTATTTTGAGGAACACATGCCTAGCAGAAGGGACACAAAGGAAATTCCCAATGGAATACCACATTTTCCCTATGTACTTAGCAATTTAGGTCTGACCCAAATTGTATACCCCATTCAGAAAAACAACAGATCTGCTTCTAACCAGACCTGTATTTCACACAATTCATCAACCATAAATTGCTCTTTAGGCATGGGGTCCCCCCTCACTTATCTACTCAAGCAGACATTATTTCTTCCTGCTAATACCAGACTCTCCTGAGAGAAGTTCCCCACTTCATTAGCTTTTTGGGAATATCAGGTATGTTCAGTACCCCTTATATTTTGGCACCTGGGAAGGGCCAGGGCAGTGCCCCATCCCCGATCCTGACCCCAACCCCAACCTGGCTTTGTGCATTCCGATGCTTTGCAAGCAAATAACCCTTACAGAGCTGGCTTTGAAGGTGATTGGAAACAGGTGTAAATTATAATATTTCCATTAATCCACATGGCAAAAAACATTAAGGGCATCCTCTGTGATTCTGGTGCACACCCTGTCTGTCAGGAATTAGGAAGACAAATTAATTCAAAGCGGTGAGGAATATCAAAATCAAGAGGATTCAAGAGTCTTCATTTTTCTTTCTTCACATCAATTGAAGGCCAATGATCTTCTTAAGAAAATATTCATTAATGAATAACGAATACTAGGAAAGATGGAAAATAAAATATATCCCCAATCACCAATTACTCTACCTGTAGTTCAGCCACAAATGATTGACATAAAACTGTCTTATAATAGAATGGATACTTCCCTTGTTTCCAAATGAAAAAGACTTAAAAAGTTTTACTGTGGTGACTCATTAATTCCCATAGATTTGCACAAAGAAATTTCAACTTTCTGAAGACAAAATAAACCATTGGCTAAGCAGAAAGAAATGCCTGGAAGGAGCGATTATATTCCTTCCCCAAAGTAAGTGGATTGAACAATAGAGGGGTAAAAATAAAATATCTGGATTCTAGTTTTGGCCTATCCTTTTTTTCTCTCAGTAAATGCCAATGATTTAAATTTTTGCTTTAACTATTATAATGAAATATTTTATTTGCTTGCTATATTAATTTCTGCCTCATTCAGAGAAAAAGAAAAGCAAAATAGATAAGTCTGTTCTTGTGCAGAAAAACTAGAGAGAAAAGTAGGATTTCCTGCTCTATATGAGTGTTTTGTCATTTATAGGCGATACTAACTACATATTCTAGTCCCCTTTTCCAAATATGAAAGGAATCCTCTACTGGAATAGTTTGATGGATTCTAGTGAGGTAAGTGAAGTACAACTGATAATCTCTGAAACACTATGCTCTCCTCATAACAACAGTAGTTTGTATTTCTATGGAATCTATTTTGACAGATTGCTTAATTTCCTTCTGTATATAAAAAGCATGATTTTGAATAACATCCCTGTGAGGAAGGCAGGTTGATATTGCTGACATGGGGTCATGGAAAGAGATGGACATTATACTGGAAGAGGGTATTAAGGAAAGGGAAAGAAAGATGGTTTGCTTGCAGTCTCCACAACCTTTTAACAAAAACTGACCACAGTTTTTCTTTTCATAAAATTAATTACATTTTGTAATATTTATTATCCAATGAGATGAAGAAGGATATTCCTATTTCAAATAAATAAATGACCAATGCCCCAAAAACAAATACATGACTAATACCTACAATGGGTAACATAGCGCAAAATATTTTTTTTATTTTTGCTGTACACTGGAGACCAATTCATTGTACATAGAATGCTTAACATTTAACCAAGCATCCGGGAAAAGACAGGCTTAAGAGATTATAAACCACAGAGTGCTATAACTAGCTCACTAATAATGACCTTCTTTTCCATAGTGGCTTAAAATTTACAAAGCATATTTACATATATTAACTCATTTGATATCTTCAATTACTCCAAGGCAGCCTGACTATTCTTGTTTTACATGCAAATAGATGAAGTCATAGATTGGACAATTAACTTGACTGAGGTCGCATGGTTAGTAAATAGTCAATGCTTGAGCTAAGGTCATCTGAGTTCAGGGTTAGGCTCCTTGTATTTCACCATGGTTGCCTTGCAATTAATAATGTCCAGGTTAGTCAAATCCAATCTGGTATCAAGTTGGTCAAAATAATATAGTCAAGATAATACATTCTCTACTGCAGTCTTTCTCAAACTGTGATCCATTTGTATTAGGATCACCCAAGATGCATGATAAAAATGGAGATTCCTGGAGATTTCGTTTAGTAGGTTTGGAGCAACGCTGTGGACTCAATGTACTGAATTCACACCCTGGGTGATTCGGATAATTCTTTGGAAGTGTTGTGGCCCAATTTCCATGGCTATTATTTAAATCTTGCAGATCCAGTTTGTTATATTTTTGTCTGTGTAGACTTCCTCCTCCTATTTCTTTTCTTTAATATCAGAGGCCATAAATGTCACCAAGGGAGGAAGAAAACCCTTCTGCCAACTTCTAAAGGCAGTGTTCAGTTTACCATGAAACATATACATAGGAGAAAAGACACACATTGATCACAGCCCAAAATGCCACAGGCTTTCACACTGAGGTGCTTCTGGGATTTGATATTTTGATCCACTTTGCTTCTAAAAGTGGGTTTTCCCATCATTTCTTCCATACTTTTTCCTTCCTTACCAGATATAAAAAAACCTTGAGAGAGTGGGTGATAATGAGACTAACGTTACTGTGAACCAGGTGGGCTCACTTCATCTGCTAGTTACTTAAGTACTTAATGATCATTGGTCACATATTTATGTAAGTTTCTTAAGAAAAGGGAGGCAAAGAATATGGAGTCTCATCAAAATATATGTTTTTGGTGTTGCGACCTGGAAAATTTACATTCTGATGACTCCAGAGACAGTAACAACATAAGTGAGATGAAAACTTATAAACTGAATCTTCCACATGTCCTGCAGGTGCTATTTACACAATGAATTGATAAAGTCAGACCTTTAAGCTTGCCCATGTCCCATTACAACTTGTCTGATCCAACTGAGGGAAAACCGAAGGCTGAGATCTGTAAACAAGGAGCAGGATGCTCCAGGCCAGGCCATGGTCTCTTCTGAGAAGCTGATATGCTGGGCTGGAGAGCACACGTGGTGCTTTTATGTATGCCAACACAGGCTGGGATGAAGTGTCTAGGGTTGCGACTACAGTGCTTGTAGAAAGCTTCCTTTAAAAGACCAACCAGTAAGCATATTCAGAGGTTTTTCTTGATCTGTGTGGTCTCCAGTTTCCTTATCTGTTAATCGGAAATTAGAAACAGTGATTCTCTCTCTTTCTCTCTCTCTCGCTCTCTCTCTCTCTCTCTCTCGATGCCTACCGGTCTAACATTCAATAATGTTATTTTTACTTTCATTTTCACTGATTCTGCCAATATTTGTAATCACCCACTTGGAACTAAGCACAGGGAATATAGCTGTGAAAAACAAATATTTTCTCTGTCTTTATTCTAGGGATGTGTGTCAGGGAGGGAACAAACAGAGGCATTAAAGGACTCATTACATAAATAATTCATTATAATTTTGATGTGTGCCATAAAGGGAAAATAGAGGTATGCTGTTGTGACCTAGTGAGGCAGAGGATGATCAGGGGTGGTTTCCCTGAGCAGGGAACATTTAAGGCCTAAATGATTAATGGAAATCAGGCTGATGAAGACAAGGAGCGAGAAGGTTCCTTGCAAAAGCCATGAGATGGGAAAGAGCCTGGCACATTTGAGAAGCAGAAAAGTGCGCTGTGTGACTAAAGGAAAGGGGAGGGGAGGCGTGGCTTAGAACAAGTTGGAGAGGAGGCAGCAACTCTCTTATGCACGGCCTGGCAGGCTATGAGTAAGAATTTGGATTTTATTATCAGGGCAATGAAAAGCCATGGAGGGTTCCAAAGCATCATCGGATTTGCACTTTTTTAAAAAGAAGAATCAGGGGATGGACAGATAGTGATAAGCAAGTACAACTAATGGTAGAAGCTGAATTTAGGTAGTAGGTATAAGAATGTTTACTGTAAACTCATTTCAACTTTTCTGTATGTTTAAACATTGTAAGATAACATGGTAGGAAAATTTGACCACAGTTTGAAGAACGGACTGATGGAGAGCAAGACTGCATGCATAGACAGAAGCTAGGAGACTTGGAATAACCATAGAAAGGGGTAATGGTGGGTTGGACTTAGGGTAGTGGCACAGAGATGGCAAGAACTGGACAAGCTTTTTTAGGAGGGAGGATCAATATGGTTTCCTGATTGAGTTTGCCTCAAGGCATAAACCAAGGATTATTACTCAGTGTCTACTTAGTATAACTGAGTAGATGATGGTACTGGGTCAGGATATACTGGGTGCAAGGGAGAGGGTAAAGTGAAGAGTGCAGCTTTGAATATGTTGAAAACATGAGCTGTCCTGGTGGAGATGTCATACAGGCCGTTGGAGCTGGGCCTGGGTCTGAGAGAAAGGGTCTGGGCTGGAGATGTGAGTTTGAAGTCATAAGCATATAAATGGTCATAAAACCACGAGACCCCAGTACATGATAATGCCTGAGGGGATATAGAAAGTGAGAAGAAAAGAAAGAACAAGCAGCAAAGAATCCACTGTTTAACATTTAACAATATTTAAGGGAGAAAAAGAGGGAGCAACTAATGAAACAAAAATTAGGCTTATATATGACAGAAGGCCTCTATTAATGGGCTTTGGAAGTGCTTCCAGTCTTTTGCAATAAACAGCATGTATGTGCTCATTGTTCATATATATACCTATCTCTGTAGGATAAATACCCCAAGGTGAAATTGCTACATTTCACACACACACACACACACACACACACACACACACCATTTTGAATTTCAAAGTATTCATTTTTGATGAAAATACGACTGCTTAGGAAAGCCACCAAACATAGACAGTTTAGTTAACCATATTTAATATGCCATTTCCCTATAATGTAATACCCTGGAGCCATAAAAAGATCAGGTTGTCAACATATTCTGATATGCAAGGGCAGGAAGGGAGACTGACTTTTCGCAATTTTGAACCATTTAAATGTTATATCGTTCACATCTATTACCAATATTTTAAAACGTTCTTTGTACTTCTACCTCAAGCTTAGTAAAAAAAAGTGACTTAAAGATCAATTTTCCTTTTGTTTCTGAGAGCAATGCCAACAGGTTTCTGATGGACTTCTGTATACCTGAGTTTTGCATCATGGAAATACTCAGTTAGATGTTGGTTTTTATGAAACTGTGATACAAAGAATTGCTCTAAATGTGGTGAAGGTCTGAACACAATGTTCGTGTTTGTCTTGCGTTTCAGATATAAATTGTGGAATTTATTACTTTGTCACTTTCATTATTAGTGAATAAATCCATTTCATTTTGTCTACTTTACAGGTGTCTCTAGACTTTACCACCACCCCCCTCTAAACTCCCCTAAAAATGTTATGGAAGATAGAATGAATCATATCAAGTCTGATGACAACTTATTTTTCCAATATAGAAAGTAGTAATGGTCTTACATTTTTTGTTTTCGGTTTTTAAGAAGGGTAACATAGGGATATGAGTGTGAGGTTTTTTGTTTTTTTTTTTAATGGACCATATGTACTAAGCTACACTACACCACTAACTTAAATTTTCTAGAATTAGTCAACTTTTGAATAATATTGACATGGATTGCTTATTCTCTTACTAAGTATATTCTTAAATCTGTTTTCAAAATTCAAGAAGAAATTTAAAATATGGAATAAGGAACTAGAATAAACCCGAAGATGATTCTAGTTTTCCTCCTGCTAAAATTTCATTTCTATCCTTTTAAGGATGTTATATGAATTCAAGTCAAAAATAAAAAAGGAGCTGAGGGGCTAAACTATGACTCCAGAAGAAGGCTAGGTCAGGTATGTTCACACTCAAATAGTCAAATCCTGCTCCACCTTCCTTCATCTATGGCCTCCTGTCCGCCATGATAAGTCATGCCCAGGACTTCAGTGGAAAGAACACTGGCTTAGGAGTCGCACACTGGATTTAAGGCTGAATACAGTCACAACTTCTATATGATCTTGGGCAAGTCATTTCAGTTCCCTGTGTTCAGATTTGGGATCTTCAAAAGCGAGTAACAAGGTCTGAGGCCCTTTTCAGCTTTAAACTGCCTTTGCATCTAAGTTTTGGTGGCTTAAGCATTTGGAATTATAGGTGACAGAAAGTATGGTAAATTGAGCTATAGGCCCTGACTCTTCATTCCTTCCTGCATCCTCACTCTTGTCACAGCTTCACTGAGAGCAGAACATATTTCCCTGACTCTTGATTTTGGGCTTGGCCACGTGACTTCCTTTGACCCATGGGGTTATCAACAGACATGACACAAGCAGGGCTCAAAATGTACATTATTTCTTATTCCCCTTCAGCTAATAAACTGGAACATTTTATAGAATACATGTTTGCAACAGAGCTCTCTAATAGCTAGGTCATAACTAGGGTGATCCTACATCCCAATTTTCCCAGGTCAATCCTGATTTACATCTGTTATTCTGGTATGATGCTTTAGCTACCTTCAGTCTCAAAAGTGGGCCTATTTAGATTATCAATTATATAGTCACCACATAAAAACTTGAAAACTTACCTGGGTAAGCCACAAGATTGCTAAAATAACAGAGCCACCCCCTCGCTGCAGCAGCCATTCCCACGTGCCTTCTTCAGATCATGGGGATTCCCCGGCTAAGGAAAGGGTAGCCAGGATCCCTTCTTCTTACTCTTCAAGTGCTCTACATTCTGAGTGGTCCCCTTTTCCCTCAAACCATTTGAGGAAACCTAAAGTAACTAGTAACTAGAAAAAGTCTGGAATTCGAAATCCAACTATGGTGTCAAATAAGCTTGCACCAGCCATTTCCCTAATGGTGCAAAGCCTGTGAATCATTGCATGGTTTGCTTGTTCACAGAACCATGTGGTACTCTTTCTATCATCCCATCAAGAAGGTCCTGGCCTATAGACATAGAGAGGTACACGCATTTTTAGACTTTCAGCATGACCCTCAATGTTCATCCCACTGACATCTCCCCCCTCACGTCTTAGTGCCCTCAGGTAAGAAATGCAAAGGAAGAAGAATCCCAGGACCCAAGCCTGCTACTGGTAGGAAATGTCAGCCAAACAGTCCCAGGAGGCCTCATTTTGGAGGATGGTACCTTCAGAGCCGACGCTTCCCCATGCTGGAACGGAGCATGAGTATACCCTCTACAGGAGTCCCAGGACTGTCAGCCATCTTCTGCCAAAGACGTTGCTCTTCCCCCTGAGAGTCCATCCAATCCACACTCTTCCCATGGCTCACACCTAAAGAAGGGAAAGGGGAATATTATACTTCACAAATGACATGTTTTGGTTTTGTGGAAAACACCTGTTAATTAACCTCTGAGGGGGCCTTTTAACCACAGAGCCCTCCACTGACTTATTCTCACATACCATAGGTCTAGTGAGTGGTGTTAGAATAAAATACATCTTCTGCAGCCTGCACTACTCTCCTCTGCCTAGATGTTGAGAAACAATCCGTATGGCCCTAGTGGCTCATTTCTTCCCCACGTTCGTAGTTTAGCAGAGAGCTGGTTCATTCGGACTGAGTTACCATGACAGAATAACAGGCTGAACTGGGCTCTGCAGCTCTTCCTTTCTAGGAAGGCCAGTTCTCTGATCTGGGGAGTTTTCAGTTTAGTGGTATAGACATTCTTGGCTCTCCTTAATCTATAAATAAGTAGAGCTTCATAGGGGCGGGGTCATTCTCAACAGGAATGTTGACTCCAGTGCATGCAAAACATCTATGACTGGCCTAAACAATGGAGTAATGAGAGTTTTGGGTGGGGGGGCTGCATGTGCTCCACTACTATAAATTTTCCTCTTCTTCTCCCTGTTATAGTTGTTTCTTGTGGCACAAGTGGTATGTTTCCATGTTTGAAAAACATTAAAATTATTTCCTTTCAACTAGTATGAGTAGTGGCTGCAAATCTTGGACAGAAATGAGAAGAAGAAGTAAAGCTGGTCTTGGAAGCCTTTCTCTCCCCTATCAGAAGCCTGTGTTTTCTGATAATCCTCTCCTGAGTAAAACCTGAAGTAAGGCCCAAGAAAGCACTTGAAATTTACTTATACTAAAGTGTAAATGATATATTGTGAAAAGAATAAATATAAAAATTATACATCCCAAACTTGTGGTTGAAGGATACAAAGTTCAGTAGTAGTATTTTTATTTTAAAAATGAACAGATCCTTGGCTGAAGGCGTGCAGCAACTGTGGAAATTTCAGGAGTCAGCTAAGTTGAAACTACATTTATACCTACTACATATCACACCTTCAGGAACCACTCTCCAGCCCTATGCCCAGTCACAGACCATCTCAGAGTCCTCAAGTTCCTCACCACTTCCAGAATTCAGACGAACTCCTCCCAGAAAGATGTTGCTGGAAAAGGCTTCTTTGTCCCAGACAGTAAGTTCTAGGCAAACATTCTTTATATCCTGGGGATGCAGGCCGCTGAATAAGAAAGTGTGATTCCACTGAGGGTTAACACTCTTTTTTACTACCAGAGTTTTGTGCTTGGTGGCTTTGCTATCATCAGGGAGTAGGTAGCTGCAGGAGAAAGTGCAATCAAGCCATTAATGAAACAGTAGGTAGAAAAGGGCATCCTTAAGTAGTGTCTCAGTTTCCCATAATTCCTGGTGTGTGTGTGTCTGTGTGTAAGGGTGATATTTGTATTGGATTTTCTCTCTCTCAGGGTCTTACGCGCATACATCTGGACTTATGTAGTGCAATGGTTTGTTATTTCTTTTAAGTGGGGCAATAGTAAAATGCCCACCCTCTCTTTTCTAATCCTGTTTTGCTCCTTCCCTCATCTTGAAATGAAAATGCCTCCGGTAGTGTATACTGTTTAATGTCCTGCCTCCTATCACCTTTGGCCCACCTGTGAGTTGACTTGAAGCTAGCATGCTGACAGCTTCCAGCCTTAAGAGCATGTGACTCTTGGCTTTTCCAGTTAAGGACTTTCTTAAGGTGTGTGAGGTGACTCAGCTTATGTGCAGGGAGTCCTGGGATTAGTAGGGATTTAATGTCTCTAGGAGTGACCCATAACCAATGAGTTTTAGCAATTGGTGGGTGAGCTTCCCTGTCTTTTGAAGGGACAATGCTAAAGTCCATTCCAGAGTTCCTTGTTGCTCTCCCCATGGGAATTGAGCCCTAAGTGTCCACAGTAGTAAACTTCCTATGACATATTTTTACCAGCTTCCCTCCCTCTTCCCCATCTCATTTTCTCTACTCTCTCACTGGTGCTTCTTGGACTCTCTTCTCAAATAAAACACCTGCACCCCAGGCCTTCTCTACTGTGGTCAAAACCCTGTTTTTGATTATAGTAGAGAATGAGGATCTAGGTACCTGATGAATCAGAGAGCAGGATTTAAGGAAGAAGACATATGGGTATGGAATTAGTACATCAAACAAACATGGAAAATGCCACAACACAAATGATCTCACAATAAAGAGGATACTTTGCTATACTTGAGATTTCATTTTGTGTACCAAGCAGAGACTACTTATCTCCTGATACTCATTATTCTTCTCTTTTTAAAAAACCTTCATTTTATTTAGTTAGGCACAAGGTTTACCAGAATAAACACTATATTCTCCAGCCTCCCTTGCATCTAGTAGTCATGTGACTAAATTCTGGCCAATAGGATACGGGAAGCAATTTTGTATGAACTTCTGGGAAGCATCTTGCCGGAGAGAATATTGCTATCTTGTCCCATGAGGTGAACACCATAACAACACAGAAGAAACCTCTGTCTCTGATTACCACGATGCTTCCACACCTGCCCTAGATACCTTACCTTTAATCTTTGCTTACGTGCAAGAGGAAAAAAAAAACCTTGTCTCTTGTTTAAGCCACTATTATGCTGGGTCACAGACAGAACTAATATTAACTAATATATTTTATAATATTAAACTTTATATAAGGGCCTGTTCTTGCTCTCTCATGCTCTTTTATAAAAATCCGAGGTCCCTTTAAAATCATCTCAATGTTGAAGTGTAACTAGGGAAAGAATTCACTAGAAAATTACTGGCTTTTTAAAGAAGTATAGAAGAGGGATACTGTTCTTTGTTCTCTCTGCTTCATAAATGTTTAACATATTAAATAAAAACTATTAGAGGCGATGTTAAGTCACCCCTGAGGGAGTGACTTAATGAGGGAGCTGAAATATGCTGGAAGCAGGCTGAAAGCTGGAAAAACAGTTCTCTCTATACCCATATTGTTTTAGATGGAAGAGCCACCATTCAAGGGTAGCTCCTTCCCAATACATTTCAAGTAAGCCTCAAAGCCACCACTGTCTCATGGATCACAGATCCTTTCATGTCCCATTAAGTATCATCGAAAGTGAACTATAACAAAATTACCCCTTCACAAAGCTATCAGAAGTGCCTCCTGACTTCACTGCTGTCAAATTCTTTGCCTCTTTGATGAACACTTCTAGTATTCCTCCACGGAGTACAGGTGGCTCCTTCTTTCCCCTTTTAAAGGTCTTCTTTCCTACATGAGTTATCAAAATGAAAGAGAGGGGAAGAGGAAGAGGGGGGGAAGAGGAGGAGGAGGAGGAGGAGGGAGATATATCATGAGTTCTATTTTAAAATTTACCAAAAAAATCTACTAACATTTATTATATTTTCTGATTGAATCAGGTCTTAATCCTATTGTATTTTTCCATGTATTATTTAAAAGTTTTTACCCTATTGGATTCCTTCTAGATAGGCCTCTCATTTTGTGTTTATAAATTTAAAACTTTAAGTATTACCCTACAATGTCTATCTTTTCACAGGGCATAAAGGAATAAAATGGAAAAGACCCTGAGAGTTGCTTGGGCCACATTGAAATGAACCTATTTAATCCTTCCAATATCCCTGTGTAGTAAGGAAATTGAAGCCAAGAGATGGGAAGTTACTTGCACAAGGTCACAATGAAGAGGGCGATAGTGAATGGAAGGGCACAGGAGGCTGCCTGTAGGAGTTGATGGAAGAAGAAAAGGAAGAGAGATTTAAAAGTTGACTCCATGTGGGTTTTTCCTTTACATTCTGTGTTCTAGATCAACTTCTTCAAGATTCTCTGAGTAGCTGTGAATGTCATAAATCTGTAAGGCAGCTAGTTATACCTCCCCTCTACCCTGGGGAAGGTCCTATATCTCTGGGACTTCTGGGAAACAAATCTTACCATTAATGCTGGTTTCCAAGTATGAACTTAGAACCCCACACCCTTCCCCATATATAGTATATACTTCTCGACTTCCTCTAAAGTTAGTGACACCTAAACCTTTACATTTCATATGTGTGATGCAAAAGTAACATAATCCAAACAATTCCTGATCCTCATTCCCACACTTCTAGAACTGACTATTCTTGATCAAAGTCATTATTCTTTACCTTGAAGTTGTCCTGGTGGAAACATCAGGTTCTCGTCTGGGGGAATGTAACGTAAAACAACTGTCAGCTCTCCTTTGTATTGAAAGCCAATGTCAGCAGATAATTCCACCTGGCCAAGGGGAGACATGTGAAAAGAAAATGTGAGAATGCTTATTTTGCTACTTTGTAGCCCATGTTTATACCTTTACTTGGTGGTTTAAATGTGACAATCCATTCCCATTCAACTATGTTAGCACTTACTGGTTTAAGAGATGTCTTAGGTATGAGAAAAGAGAGGCTGGAAACTCCACAAAGGCATTTGTATCTAACTGTTAATATTAAAGTGAAAAGAATTTGAGAGATGTTTAACACATTTGGGGAGTCGACAGACACTGAGCGCTCATGACGCATTGAAGAACAGACCATCACTTGTAAGTACATATATGATAGTTTGGGGTATGAGGCACGGATACAGATGCCACTGAAAATAGCCCCATAAGGCCCTTCTCCCTGTCTGTCCTTGATGTCTCAATGCTTTCCTAAGTGACTACGAAGGGGAAAGTGGGCAGTAATGTTTGATTCACAGTGGGCTGCCTGCCACCCATTATAACCCACATCATTAAAATTCAATGTGGAAAAACTGGTTCACTCAAACATTGTTGGTGGAAATGTGGAATGGTATAGCCACTTTAGAAAACAATTTTGCAGTTTCTTACAAAACTAAACATATAACTGTCATGCAGCCTAGCAATTGCACTCTTGGGCACTTATCCCAAAGAGATAAAAGATTATGTCCACATAAAAACCTATACACAAATATTTGTATCATCTTTATTTGTAATAGTAACATGCTGGAAACAACCTAGACGTCCTTTGACAGGTGAATGGTCAAGTAAACTGTGATATATCTATACCATAGAATACTACTCAGCAATAAAAAGGAGTGACTAGTGATACGCACAACAACATAGATCTCTAGTAAATTGTGCCAGTAAAAAAGGGCAGTCTCAAAAGGATACATACTATACAATCCCATTTACATGACATTCTTAAAGTGACAAAATAATAGGTACAGAGAACAGATGAGTGGTTGCTAGTAGTTAGGGATAGGTATGGCAGGAGGGAAGTGGGTATGGTTATAAAAGAACATGATGGATTTTTGTGATGATGGAACTCTTCTGTATCTTGGCTGTGGTGGTGGATACACAAAGCTACAAATGTGATAAAATTGCATAGAAGTAAATACGCAAACACACAAAATTGAAAACTGAGGAACTCTGAATAAAATTGATGTTTTATATCAATGTCAGTATCTTGACTGTAATATTGGGGGAAATTAGGTAATGGCTATACAGGATCTCTCTGTATTATTTATTATAACTTCATACTGATCTACAAGCATCCCAAAATCAAAAGCTTAAATTAAAGAATTAAATGTGAACCCAGAGCCTTTGTTCTGGAGGCCTTCCACTTGCCACCGAGTCAACGGAACTTTAATTTTTCATAAGTAGGATAAGAAAAGTAACATCATTTCTAAGGATCTTCCTTCAAAAAACTGAACCCTGAGTACTGAATCAAGGGTTGAGAACTGCTCTTGTTTGAGAGAGAGCAGAATGAAAGAATTCAGAAACCCCCAAATTCACAGCAAAGACAGAAGCTGTTCAAACTTCAGAAAAAAAGAACTAAAGTAATCCTCGTCTGACTGGTCTGTCTTTCCTCTCGGTGGTGGTAAGTTAGGAAATAATTTAAGCATTTTATTCGACCATCTTACCAGGAGCAAAAATGAGATTAGATGGTGAAATAGAGCCTCCATCTAATATTTAATCTGATTACTTTAGATCAAGTGCCTTGCAAAAGGACTCACTGTTTTGAAGTTTTAGTAAATTTTAGTTTATGTGAATGTCATAAATGAAAAATTATAATGGATATTACGGCAGATTAAAATGGTCTCGACTATTCTTTTTTAATATTATAGCCAATGAGAGGAGGGGCGTTTGTCCTTTCTCTTTGGATCTGAATGGGCTCTGTGATTGCTTTGACTGGTAGAATATGGCAGAAAGGACAATGTGCCAGTTTCTGGGTTTGGGTCTTAAGATTACTAGCTTCTACTTTCTCTCCTGGAAAGGATATTCTTGGGGTGTTCTCTCTGGGAACCCATGATAGAGGCCCAAGCCAAATATAGGTGCACCTATCGTCAGGGCTGAGTTCCCAACCGGCAGCCAACACATCAATGTGAGACGGCCATCGTGAACAGCCAGGGCAAGCCTTAAGATAACTTCAGCCTCACTCTCCCATCTGGCTCCAACCACAGGAGAGACCTTAAATGAGAACCACAGAGCTGAGTCAAATTACCCCACAGAATAATGAGTGATGATAACAAATTATTGTTTTATGCCACTAAGTTTTAGGATAGTTTTTCATACTGCTGGGTGCAGGCTGCATTTGCTTTTGGCTGAGATCTTTGGGTAGGAAAATATGTTGGTAGGGAAGTGATATGTGCAGGTGTCACAAACTAACATACAGTATATTAATAAGGATCAAAACATGCATTATTGGGATTTATTAATGTTCCATTGGTTTTTAGCTTAAATTAAAATATACTGATGACTTTATATAAATGCAGTCTTCAAATTTTGTGAAAGTAAAAAACAATAACAATGAAGTCTTGTAACATCATAATCACATACAAAAGAGATTGAAAGGAGGGAGTCATCTTGCACCCTGCACATATCTAATGCTTGGGGGCATTTTTTATATTCTTGCAAGGAAATTCCAAGGCACTATCCTCTCCTTGTATACCACCAGTCAACTCTTGCTCAGACAAAAATAGCAGAATTCAATTCAACCAACACATATGAAATGCCTTCTTGTAGTAATTCTTTTAAGGCACTTTGCCAAGTGGTATGGGGATGCCAAGAAACAGACCCTGCTTTCAATCAGTTTTCAGTCTATCCAGGACACATATAGGAAGTAGAAGCTCTATTATTCTGCCCTTATTTAACTGGCTCATCAGATTAATTAATGCTCTCCATTCCCAGTGAAGAGCAGGCTCCCCTCCACAAGGGCCACGCATGCCTGCTCCCATCCACTGAACTGTGTGCTCATCAAGAGTCAGCTTCTTTAGTCTCCCAAACTCTTTATGCCAGGTAGGTATCTTTGTGGTTCTAACTGTATACTTTAATATTGTATAAACTGAAAAGTACACAAAGATGGCTGTTACTATAAACATTCAGTTGACTACTTTAGAAAAACTAAAGGTTTAAAAATAAATTTGCTGTTGGATTTGGGCTTGAAGCTATAAAAGATTAGAAAAAAATCATGACTATTTAGAAAGAGTTTCTATTTGGCTTATTGTGAGAGCATTCTTAAATTCTTGTTTCCCTTTGGAGAAATTCATACTAGAAACTGTTGATGATGATGCATTAGGGGTAGAATTCATGCCAGGAAGATATGACAGAATTTTAATTACTGAAACCGTACTCATAAAAAATGAACTGTCCCTATATTAGAAAAGTTGAAAACAAATGCACATTTATTTAAGTTCAAATAAATGTTTAAGATCTCATTATTACATGTTTAAGAAATGCATTGTGTGTGTGTGTGTGTATGGTTTATGTGCCTTTCTTTATTAACTGATCCTGATTGCTGGGATTCGTCCTAGGCTTCTACTACAGAGCAAGCTCAAAGTCACACAAACAATGAAAGTTGCCCCAATTAAGTACAAAGAAACTATTCTGGGAAGAAGGAGAGTAATCCAGATTAGGATAAAGAGGTGGCCCTTGTTTGGTCCTTAAAGGATAAGAGAGATGATGCTAGATGAATATGGATGGGAAGAAGGTTAGTTCAGTTCAAGAAAACAGTACGAGCAAAATGTAGTGGGGACTGTGTAAAACGTGTGTAAGAACTAGTAGAAAGTCAGGTGTGGTTAGAGATGTGTATACAGGAAGGTGGTAGCAAGGAAGATGGTAATGAGGCATCTACTCTGGGTTCTCCAGAAGCTCCTAAGACATGAACTTATGTCATAATGTTTTATTAGGAGGGGGAGTGGGGAACTGGGATCAGAAAGGGAAAAGAGGGTCACAAAGTTGTGGTATCAGGCAAAGTTTCATGAAGAGTGACTTTTGCTTAGCCCTACAGGGGAGATATAAAAACAAGACAGATCACACTTCAGAGCGGGCCCCATCAGAGGCAAGAGAGTGAGTGTTTATGTCCCTTCTACCCTCAACCCCCAGGAGACTTAAATACCCAGGCTTTTCATGTCCACAGACCAAAACCACTCCAGCAGCCTGAGGACTCCTCTCCTACAGAGACTGGCAGGTATTGGCTGGTGGAAGTGAAAGCCATGGGCAGCCATGTACGCATGAAAATGGGGATATGGGAAGAGTACCAACATCCTCCTTTGCTACAGAAGGTCAGGCCACATCAAGGGAGCACTGAATGCCAGGGTGAGGGTTAGGATTTATTGAAACCACATTCAAAGCAGTCGGTTATCTGAGCAGGAGTGTGACATAATCAGATAATGTCCACTATCTTCTGCTTCTTGAAGAGAGAGCCACTTTCCATCAGAGTAGCGAGCAGAATTCCCAGTGTATTTACAGGTCTAAGATGGGATAATAAATTATAAACAAATGTCCGCCAAAACTGCCCAACAGAGACAACCTTTTAGCTAGGTAATAATTCCACAGGAACTTACATTCATTCTCTGTCTGAAGGCGGAAGAGATAAATTTTCCTTGGAAAACCATTTAAACTTGCTGTTGATTTTCAAAGGTCCTTGTTCTTATAATAGCACCTTCTGGGAATATATGAATGGCAATTCGTACTAACAAACCCTTCTTATCTAACTATGTGATATGCCTTTCAGAAAAATAATGAGTTAGTAGCTATTAAACAAGTCCATGTCACACAGGAAATTATACCATCAAACTACTTTACAGTATGTTTGGCACTTTTGAGTTCTATCCGGATCTGTATCAGCCTCCTGACCAGCTTAGTGCTGTCAGACTTCACTGAAAGAAAGGTAAGTGTCAAGGGACTTCCACTAACAGAGTCAGTAAGAAATAAGGGATGATGTCTTTCCAGTATTCCCACTGTGAAAACATATCTGTAGTTCCAAAAGCTTGGGGACTATTAATTTTGATAATTTTGATCGTCTATTACTAAGGAAATTGGTTCCTGTACCCGATACTTTACTTCCTCAGCTGGATAATCTACAACAAACATCAAGTCTCTGGGGCTGCTCATATGATAGCTGCAGCTGAAGTGACTGCTGCAGCTGAAGTGACTACTGCATCAAAATGACTGGGAATGAAGTGACACTTCTGAGAATCAACCACCACACACAACTCAGCTCAGCCTCAGAACAAGCCACTAATGAAGTGGGGGGCAGCATGCAGATTTTTGCATGGCTTTCCCCCTCTTTGTTTTTGGAAGGCATGGTAGCTAAGCAAGTCCAAGCCTGCAGCCTTTCCTCCATATGTGTAAGAGGAAGCTTGGCAGAGAAAGATGACATGGACTAGAGACACTAGCTTAATTTTGGATTCCTCAGAAGTGAACCTTTGGGTGAGGATTCTTGCATGCAAGTGACTAAGAAAGTCCTCCCAGGACAGACCAGAGAAGGGGTGGAAGAAACAGGTATGGGAAGGGGAGGGAGCCAAGCAAGGGCACAGGCCGATTTGGCAGGAAAGCTCTGGAGTATAAGTAATGCCTTGGAGTTTTTTCCAACACTCAGAAAGGGAACTGAGCTTTCAGCACCCCCCCCACCTCACCTATCAGGTGTTGGCTCTCTGCCTATGTGGAAGCAGAGTACCTGAGGAGAGCCTTCTAAAGAGAGTCTCACATGGAGGCTGTTGGAAGCAAAACTCCCGACAGGCTTGGAGAAAGGAATCCAAGGTCATTAGGCAGAGAACCAACTGCATCCCACAGACATTAAACACAATCAGAACTTTTCTTCCCTGAGCAGGCTCAGACAGATGCTTCTCTTTTATGATAATAGAACGTAAAACCACTCAATGGCAACGTGAAGGTGATTACAGGGAAAACTTGTTGGTCCCTGAGTACAGAGGAGGCCTGGGAGAGGCCCAGGAGAGCTTAGATATCCCACTGCAACCATTTCCAGGAAACTGACTGGAAACACTCTAAGCTGGTTTCCAAAGAGCCTGGATGTGCTTTAACGTTGAATTTATGACAGAGAGAAATTAATTTCATGTACTAAAATGCACATTACACATTCTTCATCTGTGCCATGCATCATAAAATGTCTTAGGCTTTTTCTACTACGATTCCATGATGCTCACCCACACACACAAGGACGTGGTGATAGGAGATTAAGTCACATGTGCTATCCTTCATGATAAGGCTTTTCATTCGATTCAAGAGACATAGCGCTGTAATGATCAAATATTTTCCACAATTAATGTCACAAGAATATTATGCTATCGTGGATTTATTTGTTGTTATTATTGCACTTTGTATCTCTACCACATTGATGTTAGTCCTGGACTTGCAGTTATTTTGTTTAAATATTTTTATTATATTTTTTGTCATTTTTACCATCAGCCCCATTATAACTCCTAAAGATTTGTCCATTAGTTATTTACACCATGTTTGAGACCAACACTTATAAAATTCCACTAGAAAATTGTATTTAGTTTCTGAGACTCATACTCCTCATATAAAATGAGGATAATGATAACTCAGCTCACAGTGGTTGTTGTAGCCACTGGATGTGAACAATGCTGCTATTGATGGTGATCAACAATTGTTGTTGATGCCTAGCCTTTGGTTGCTTTTTTCCTGTCTAGCATCCGCGCACCCTTAATTTAGTACTACTGTACCTGAATTGCCCTTGGGGCAATGCTGTCTTTAGGACCAGGGTATGTTCTGATTGTCTTAAGCCAGTCAATGTATCTCACTTCCCTAGCCACAGCGTCCACTCAGGATGGGCAAATAATATAATTAGGATGAGGAGAACCAGGCTCAGGGTATTGGTTGGACTACTGGAGGAGGAGGAACTCTCTCTTCTCCTGGACAGTGTGGTGCAAGGGTAGGAGGCTTGAAGCCATTACATTGTACAAAAGAAGGATGCCTGGAGCTAGTGATGGAGGGGAACATGCGTGAAGTCTGAAAATGAAGCCAACACAGAGAAGAGAGACCATGAGATTCCAGCGCTTTGATAAGATGTGAGCATCTGGATCAAGCAATGTTTGATAATCACTAGCCAAAAATTTCCTTTTACTTTTTGAGCAGCATGAGCTGGGGTTTCTGTCAACTGCAATACAAGGACTACAATGTAACATAAACATTACCTAGTATTTATTGAGAGCTTACAGTGTTCCTGACGTAATACTGGGAGCATCACATAAAATGTATATTCAAGCCTCACAACATCCTTATAGGGTATGTCCAATTATTCTATCACAAATGAGAACGCCAAAGTCTGGGATGTTAAGGAGTTTGCCCAAGGTCAGATAGTTGTGAAGCTGCCAGGATTGAACCCAGGAAGTTTGAGTCCATTATCTTCACCATTCATGTGGTTTTTTTTGCCTCTCTATATAAAGCAAAATGTTTGGTTATGTAAACTTGATCTTTTTTCACCTCACTCTTACCTTATTATTGTACATGTAGAAAGACTCCTGCTGCATCAAGTGAATACAAGGTACTATCACTCTAGTTTAAAACATACTATACTGTCAATTTCTAGAACCAGTCTTGAGATTGTTTTGCTGACCATAACTCAGGACCTGGGTTATGAATCTCCAAAGTAGAAAAGTAGTAAGCCAGATACATTAGCTACTGGTCAGTTCTTCATGTGAGCCAAGAAAAGGCCACTCCTGCTTATGTCTGAATTGTAGAGAATGAGGAACAGAAAGAATCTTGCTCTATGGATTTGTTTTTGCCCATGTGAAAATGAATGCTTTCTCTTTCTAATGGGATCATATCATGTATTCATTTTGTTTATCCATAGAGACATCCAAATGCTGAATCCTTTTTTAGTAAATCATATCAATAATATATATTATATAGTATGCATTATACAGCCAATCTGTATTGAAGGATTCCCAAAAGAATAGATTTACATTTATTATATTATTCCAAAATTAGCTGTATTATTCTTTCAGATTATCCCATGAAAATTAGAAGTTATCAGCTTCTTTAGGCCAATAACATCAATTTGACTCAGAGCTTGACTCATTGCATAACTGTTTGACTAATCTGGGAGCATTACCTTGGGCTGAAGCACAAACCACTCATCACTTGGATTATCAAAGTTCCATGAGTCAAAAGGAATCTCCACCTCCCCAAGGAAGCTGTTATGTCCAAATCGATCATAATGCCAGACCGAGAGCTGCAGCGTTCTTGTTTCTAGTTGGCTATGGCTGATGGTGTACTGCAAATGAGATTGACAATATCACATTCCACATGGAAGTCTCTGCCCAATTTTAGGACAGATTAAATATTTACTTCCACCATTTTTCAGATCAGATGCATCAGCAATATGTACAATCCAAACACAAAAATGCTTTATTCTTCTCTGTTTCTGCTACAACTGAAGTTGTATTCCATAAACTCATTTTGTGTTAGGCCTAGCATTGAAAGATATATCAACAAAATATTTAGCGGGGAGTCAATAAACTTCACATATTGTATACAAAGTATGAGGGGATGAAGCTTGTCCTCTTTCCAGTTTTACTTGGTTTTCATTTGCCTAATTATTTTTTCAACTCCTACTTTGTAAGCTTGAGGTTTAATATATCAATTCTTCAAATTCTGTTTTGTTTTATTCATAATGAAAATTCTCAAATCCAAAAAATGTATTGACGGTGAGATACTTCCAAACACCGAACTTCATAAAGTCCGGCCTAAGTGCAGGGATGAAAAATAACATAAATATGGAAAGAACAGAAAGAAAATATTGCTCTGGTAGCGTTTCCTTTTCCAGCAGAATGTTATCTGGGGCCACGTGCCCACATACTCTCAAACCTTCTGCTTGTTTTATGCAACTACAACCTAGAACATGCTTTACACTGACTGACTGCTGATCTTGAATTTGCATCTGTCCCTGTTCCTTGCTGTTCCTGGCATGATTAACCTTGGCTCTCTGATTCCTGACTTTGCCACGGCACTCTGTTTACCTATTCTGTGTGGGCTCAGTTCTGCTATGCTATTATGGCTACTGGATTCGCCCTCAGCCTATACTATTCATTCTCATTTTGATCTGTCTTGATATTGGCTCCTGCTTCCACACGTGCCCCCACTCACCAACTTTCTGCTATGATGGAGTTTGAATCCATCACTCTGGGCAGAAGATGCATACATTTCCCTGTGACTGGTAATATGTCTACACTCCAGTCTCCCTGGGTATTCCATACCAGGCTAGACTGCTTCAGAGTGAGAGGTGGTGTTACGTAGAAGCCGATGGAGAAAAGGAATTTTTCTAGGACTGAGGTGTGGGTCATATTTTATCTAGACTATGTTCTCTGATATTTCTCAAACCTAACTCTGTATCTCCCCTGTTCATTAACCACATGCCTAAATTTAGCCAAATTCTGAAACCCTAACAAGAAAGAGCACATATTCATACTGTATAAGCAGAACAATGAGTGTGTACAAAGTGACCTGCTAAGTCAGTGTCAAAAGTGACAAACTTCCTTTTATGGGAACTAGAAAAAACAGTTTTCTATGGCCAAAACACATTTTTGGGACAAAATGTGCCAGCTCAGATGTAGTTTTACTGGATCATCTCTACTTAAGGTACAGATTTAGCAACAGCAGAGAAATAAACAGAGTAAGAGTGGTTTACAATTTTTCTTTTCCAAAAACTGTTAGGAAAGCCAAGAGTATTACATTAATTTATTCAAACTCTAGTTTTCTAAAATACACATAAGCCTTGACATGCACATTCTATGTAGTTATTTCTAAATCAATAAGGCTGTGAACAGCATCACTTGAGTTACTATGAGAGACTATTTATTTACCTTTAGTGTTTCATTGAATTCCGGATTGGTGCCTGTTCTGATTTTGGTCTTGCGCTTATTGTTTCTAGACTTGTCAGGAAGGAGGTATGACTTAACATAACTGTAGATGATAAAAGATGAACGTAATTATTGGGAAACTTCTACTTTGTGAGGAAGAGTCAGGAAATTCGGTGAATAAAAGAGGTAAAGGGAAAAGGCCAATAAACAGAAGAGACAGAACCATAAAGAATAAAGGCTACATAACTGAGTACCTTAAAGACAACCCTGGGCCTTCAGTAAGAGGGAAGCAGGAAAGAGCGGTGGTAAGGAGTTAGGAGCTCTGGAGTCACACCAACGGGTTTGAATCACTCCCTGTCTTATTAGTTTTGGTGAACTCAAGAACTTACTTATGCTCTCTGTGCCTCAGTTTCCTCATCTGTAAAACTGGGACAATAACAGTATCTAGCTTATGGCATTGTCAAGATTAAGTCAGTTGATACATACAAGGAGCTGACATATTACACAACTCAAGAAGAAATATAATCTATTATTGTGATCACTGGTCTTACAAAGTATTATGGGGTTATATTCCTCTCTATTCAAATGTCAGGACTTCTGATGAGTGGTAATGGTAATGGGTGAATGAAGGGAAATGGTGAAAATGAGGAAATAGAAAATAACACCCTAAGTGACAATAGCGATTCTACCCAACACCTTGACTTAAACTATCCCAGGAGCTTACTGGAGCAGCGGCATCATGGCAAACTCAGAAATGTATACGATGTACAAGATTCTACCAGAGTCCTGAAGCACATCTATTGGGGCTTTAGATAACCCCTTTCCATGCTAGTCTAAATGATTATATTTGTCCTGAAACCCTCTGATAGTTAGCTGAGGAAATAGGCAGACCAATCTATACTCAGGGTCTATTCATTTGTCTATATTAAGATACATGAAAACAGCTTTGCTGAGCTCTTTATTGAGCCTAGGTCATCTAGTATTGTATATAGAAAAGGGGTCACGTAGCTAACCTGAGAGTACTATCCTTAGAAACGCCTGCTTACAACGTTGCTCCTTGGCTGGCATCTGGGCACTTGGATTTTAGGAGGATTCTCATCATTCCCAGCAGATATAATTTAGTCACTGTGACTAAACTATTTGTAAAAACGATATGGCTAATGCTGAGCATCTGCTTTCTTTCTGGGAGACTGGAATTTTGGTATGTGACTAGTTGAGTCTCTAAATGAGCTTCCCTGGCACACAACATTGCACAAGTGTTGTCACAAACTGTTGCTAGTGGAATTAAGTGCATCCTGTGTGACTCCACTGGGAGAGAACACTTTTGGAAGCTTAAGCCTGGATTCTTCAAAACTTCGTCACATGTGCCTCTTCCTTTTGCTGAGTGTGACTACGTGTGGCATCCTGTGGGCCTTCCTAGTGAACCATCAAACCTGGCAGTGGTACTCAGAACCCATCACACATTTTCATATCCAGCTCCCCTCCAAAATGCCGTGGTCCATACCTGCCCTCCCAGGCTGATCCCTGGAATCCTGCAAGCCTCGAAATTGCCCTTTTGAGTTGTTCAATTGGGCTAACAGCTTGGTAATTTTCTCTGGAGGGTTGCTCATAACAAAAAATTAACTCTTATAAATTCTGGGGCATGCCAGTGTGTCAGCCTTCTATCTCAAAGAGCTGCCTCTGTGTAAACAAAAATGATGTCAGTCCTAAATCATGTTGAGTAATAGCTTCTTAACAATCAGGTAACCACAGACACAGCCATTATATATGCACTTCAGAGAATATTTAGAAGGGTGGCATAGGAGGAAAGTGACAATCAACCTTCAGAGGAGGCTCTGAATAAAGACAAATGCTAAGAATCTTCTGAAAAAGAAACACACGTACTGACAAAAAAAATTCAGTGATTGAAACAAACTGCAGAATTTGCTATGTGCTTACGCATCTGTCCTCTGTTTCTTCTCATCTCCTATGGCCAAATTTCTGCAATTCTTGACGAAAATGTAGAGCCCACCAGTTTTGTAGCAGTAGCTGATATGGAGAAGGATTTCACCGCTGACTTTCACGTTGCCATAGTCTCCTGTTTCACTGTAAACACTCATCATGCTGTTAAGGCTGGTCTGGAATAAACAATATAAAAAGAGGCATCCAGTGTTACACTAATGATCTCTTCACAGAAACCACCTGTTTCATTCGATTATAATTCCTGTTCTTCATAATCAGCATGGAAGCCTAGGGAAAGGGAAGAAGGCAAGTATCACTTATTTTACTTGTTTTTCTGGTGTTGTATAAAATCCAAGCCTGGGAAAGGACAACAAGATCTAGGACCATTAGTAAGGAAGGGAGGAAAATTGCTGAGAGGAGAAGCATTGCCCTTTTGCATTAGTGAACGGCCTTTGTTTATTCTTGTTTTTTAAATGAATACAGAGTCACTGAGGCATTTCCAAGCCTATCTCCTCTCTAAATCCCTGTGGCTTTCTCCTTTTTCACTGGGAGGTTCAAGGTCAGTGCATTTGTCAGGATAAATAAAAGCTCATCTTATATTTGGTGCTAGCAGGAGCCACAAACTTCTCTCTAGGACAGTTCCAAAGAGCATGTCATTAGTCTCCAGAAAGCCAGAACTGCTGCTTTAACAAGCGCACCCCTCAGCAACTGTGTGGCCACTTAAGTAATGTAAGAAGACAGCTTCCTAAACCTCTGCAAAATAGCAACCCACAAAATAGAACACTAAAAAATAAAATACCAATCAATAAATAAAATGTTTTAAAAAGTTCAAATGTACCAGAATAAATGAAGTTTCTGATGAGTCACTAATAACAAGAAGCATATTTTCAATCAAATGTAACAATATTAGCCTTTAGTGCCAGAAGCACAAACTCTGTATCTTAGCAACACGACTGTCACAAAAGATCAACTGAAAGGCTTTCCTGAGTGACCCAGTAGTCTCAAAAGTCTTGTCTGTAAACCACTGGGAAGTAAGGACTATGGTAAATGTGAAGACAGCTTTGACTTTCCAGTTTTTAATATATATATATACAGGGTGAAGCAAAAGTAGGTTTACAGTTGTTCACATGGAAAATAATAATTAATAAATAATAATACAATAAATGCTATGTTTCACATACTCACAACTTTAAATATACTTTTGCTCTATCCTGTGTATATGTTGTTTTGTGTGTGTGTATATATGTGTATGTGTGTGTATGTGTGTATATATGTGTGTGTGTATATACGTATGTACAGTATCTGATTTTTGTTAGATACAGCATTCCTCGATCAGAGGAGAGACTAATCAAAGAACAGGATGTGGGCGATGGCTAGTATCCCTTCTAAGCCTAAGTCAAGGGCAAGAACAAACCAAGGATTCCATAATTACAGTCATCCTACCATATCCACAGGTTCCACATGGCGTGGGTACCGAGGGAGGGCTGCACTTAGAAATTATAAGTTAGAGAAAGCCAGTGAGTGATCTAATTTGTCTTTCCTATTCCTAAAATAAAGCAACAGAATTGTCATGCTAACAGGTGGCTTTGAGCAATGCTTTTCAAACTTTAATTGCATATAAATTTCCTGGGAATCTATTAAAACAAGTATTGAGATCTATTCTATCCCAGGTGGGGTCCGAGATTTTGTTTTTCTAACAAACTACTAGGTCCATAGTTTTCAAACTGTGTGTCCAGGCATCACACAACTTCACTGCAAACTCACAGGGGCACCACACATATTTTAAAATTTGAAGGGAAGCACAGTGACATCAATCAGACACAATTCAAACTACTAACAGTAGTTCACAGTGTCAAAATTAAATCACATTTTATTCTTTTCACTGAAGTCCTATCTGTGTGAAGTTCAGTTTTTGACAGTTGCTGTGGCAAAAAGCACGTATTGCACAACAACGAAGGTAGAGTAAGAAATTAAAGTGGTGCTGTCCAATCAGATTCCAAGATTTGACAGTTCATGTAGTGCCCAACAGATACACATAACCCATTAGTAAGTATTAGGGGCTATTTAAAAATGGAATACAATATTATTTTTCTCTCAATTTATGTGTATTATTTTTCAAATGGCTACTAAGTTGTTTGAATACCAGTGTTTATTAAATTTTTTGAACCAAATAATTAATAAATTGGCTAGTCAGGTATTACTTTTGGTCTAGGAGTGCTATGAAAGTATCAATGAGACACTAGGGACTCCCTCAACTGACAGTTTTAGACTCTCTAGTCCAGGTAATGCAAAGTTGCTGGTCCATGAACCATGCTTTGAGTTTCAAGGCCTTCAAGAATAAGCTCCACGCTCCTCATGATATACATGAGAAAATTCTGGCTCACAGAAATTGTTAGCAGTATCAAGACAGACAGCAAGATCTCCAGAGTTTAGGTCTGAGGACTTCCTTACCCCACCTCACACTACCTCCTTGTATCACTAAGTTGTGACTCACCACATCCCTCTGTAGTATTCAAAGAAGATACTCTATAAGCAGGTGGACCCTACGGATGCAAAAAAATTTAAGAACCCGCAAATGTTGAATCTTGGGAGAAATTTAGGTAGTTAAGACAATTTTACAACTAACCAAACTTCATGCTTTTAACCAGGCCAATGCTGTGATTTAAAATAGAGAAATTTACTCTAAAGCTATCTTGTTAATGGTAAATAATTTTGGACCATGTGTCCTTTGACTGGTACACATGTTCTAATGTTTAATGAATGTTCTTTTGGGGAAACGTTTAGATTTTTAAAAAATATTCTATTTATTTATTTTTAGAGAAAGGGAGGGAGAAAGAGAAGGAGAGAAACATCACTGTGTGATTGCCTCTTGTGCACCCCCTACTGGGGACCTGGCCCACAACCCAGGCATGTGCCCTGACTGGGAATCGATCTGGTGACGCTCTGGTTTGCAGGCTGGCGCTCAATCCACTTAGCCATACCAGCCAGGGTGAATACTTGGATTTTGATAATGTTATTTACCTTTTAAATGAGAGCCTCTGGTTAACTGAACACAAGTAAGAAAAAGACAAATGCTGGAAAAATTGCCCACCCAATCAGATTTCTCGTACCATGAAATGTGTGAAGGAAAAGAAAAGATTGAAAACTCACAGTGTCTGAGTCAGCATCAGGCACATTTAGGTAGCTCCACTTTCTGTCAGATCCTGCTTGAGAATTCTTTAAGGAAGTCACCCAAAGGTCAAAAGGAAAAAGGGCATTAGAGCAACAGAAATTAAAGGAGCAAAGAAAAAGACTTACAGGCACATAGATGGGTACAAGGTCACAGGGGCTCCTGAAGGCTACCTCTTTAAGGAAAGCCTTGGACACTAAAGGAAAAAGGGTTTTTATTCTGTTGGTAGTGGAAAGCTATGGATAGTATTTGAGTAGGAGAGAAACCCAACTGGGTGTGTGTTTCAGGAGAATGGCCGGCAGCAGTGTGGAGAACAACTGGGCAGTTGACAGTATGATGGCAAGGAAACATATCAGCAGAGAATTGAGATAATGTACAGGCTTGAGCTGGTAAGAGCCTGAATTATGGACTGAAGAGGTTTTAAAATCTGTGTGAAGACAAAGGAAGGTGAGAGGCAGCAATCAGGGGCCTTAAGGAAAACCCACACAAAATTGGACCAAAAGGTACTCTGTGGACAAAGGGTACTGTGGGCAAAGGGCAAGCTGGATATTATCACTGTCACACATAGTCCCCAAAACACTTCTATCCCCTTTGGAAATGCACAGAAAATCAGCAAGAGAAAGAAGAAACTTCCAGTTTCTTTGCATACTAAAGAACTGCTTACTGTAGACAGGCCACTTGCTAGGCTGTGGGTGTTTGCAGAAAACCTGGAGGACACTAAGTCATCAATGCCTTCTTCAGTCTCTTCCAAGGAGTCCTATGGAAGGAGGAAAATATCAGTGATTTGATTTACTGCTTTCCAAGAAAGTGTTTTCACTTCCGAAACCGCTTTCTTTTCTAAATACCCAAAAAATCAGATACGAATATCTAGAAATTGCCCTAGTCCTAGGTTTTTCTCCTGTGCTCTCCATTCAACCTGAATTATGTCATCAGAGGAGTGGGATCTCCTTTCTAGCGGAAGCTTTATGGAAAGAACATGAAATTTAGAGTCACACAGGCCTGGGTGTTCAATCCCTACCTCCCTGATCTCTAAGATGATTTACTTTGAGCAATGAACTTAAGTTATTTCTTTAATTAAAAAAAATTGTAAACCTGTGATAAATCCAGCTTGGTCATGATGTTTTATCGATATTCACAACTGAATTAAATTGGCTACAATTGCTTAGGACTTTTCATCTCTATTCGGGAATAAAATAGGTTTGCCATTTTGTTTGGTTTTCACTGACCTCAATAAGAGTTAGAAATATTCCCTCTTTCAAATGTCTGAAAAGTTTGCATGGAAGGGCAAATATTGTATGAGCCTTCTAATACGAGGTTTCTAGAGTAAAGAAACTCAGAGACAGAAAGAATGGTGGTTGTCAGGGGCTGGAAGGAGAGTGGATGGGTATAGAATTTCAGTGAGAGAAGATAATGGGGATGGATGGTGGTGATGGTTGTACAATAATATGAATAAACTTTATGCCACAGAACTGTAGACCTCAAAATAGGTAAAACGGTAAATTTTATGTTATGTATATTTTACCACCATAAAAATGTTTATGTAATATTAAGGATAACAATTTACTTGTAGGTTTCATAGAGCTTGCCAGTAAAGTCATCTGGGTCTGATTTGTCTTCAAGAGGCTGTAAACTATTGTTTCAGTTTTATTAATCATGTACAGAAATTTGGTGTTTTTTAAATCTTCGGTCAATTTTGAGAAATTATGTTTTTATAGAAATTTATTCGTTTTCAAAATTCTTGGTATATAATTTTTTATATTATCTTTAACCTGTTTTTATCTGTAGTTATGCTCCCCTTTTCATTCATATTATTTTTGCTGTCTTTCTTTTTTCCTTGCCAGTCTTTGAGACATTGTCTAGTTAGTTTTTTCAAAGAACCAACATTCGTTTTGTTGTTCTCTAATTTATATTTGATTTGTAGTTAGTTGATTTCTGTTCTTGACTTTATTTTTACTCTGAGTTTAGTGTATTATTCTCTTCACCAAAGAGTTAAATTCATAGTGAATAATATTCACTCATTTTTCTTATCCCGTGTAAATTTAAGGCCATAAAATTTTTAACCCAAGTAAGACTTTTGCTGCACCCTTTACTTCTTTGTAATATTCTTTTATTTTCATGCAGTTCTGGTTCCTTTTATACACAGATTATTTCTTCTTTAACCCAATGTTTACTTAGCACTATGTTTTTACTTTGCACACTCACGATATTTTTAACTTACGTTTTTCTTACTAATACCTAACATAGTCACAATGAGTATGATTTTTAACAGAATTTAAAGTCTGAATTTTTATGTATACACCCTTTCTCACTTCTTTGGTCTTAGTTTTATATTTATTTTTAATTGAATTTATTGGGGTGACATTGGTTAATGAAAGTATATGGGTTTCAGGGGTATAATTCCACAACACATCATTAGTACATTGTATTAGGTGTTCACCACCACAAGTCAAGTCTCCTTCCATTACTATTATCCCCCCATAGCTTTATATTTATTAAGACCACAACTTACTGACACATAATCCCTTTACTTTTTATATCGCTTGCAACCATTCAAAACAGTTTTCAATTAAGTGTTTTTATTTTGTATTCACTGCTACTACGGAAAACTTTGATATTAATTTGATCCTTGTTTATGTGTATATAATAGGAACTGTCTCTAGAAGTTTTTAGAATATTCACTTGTATTTAATATTTTTAGATTTGACTATATTGTACAGTGTCTGTTATTCATTGCTTATATTTGGCACTTTCAAACTGAGACGTTCTTTTTGCTTTTGTGAAGTATGTCCCACTTATTTTTCAAATAGTCCCTTTTCTATATTTTTATGTTTTTCTCTTTCTGGATATCCTATTGTCCAGCTGACAGCACTTATAAAACTAGATTTCATATTTTTAAAAAAAGATATTATGAGGCTTCCGGTCAAGATGGAGGTTTAGGTAGACATTATAGAAAGAATTATAACCAGATTTCAAAAACAAATAACACCCAGAATTGTTAGAAAGTCGAGCTATATGGAAGTCTGACAACCAAAGATTTAAAAAGCCACATTCATGCAGATGGGTAGGAGGGGCGGACTGGCAGAGGAAGGGAAGAGAGATACCGGAGAGGTGGCCGGGGCACAGGTGGCAGAATGGACGGTCTGGCACTCAGGTGCGGTGGATAAAAATGGGGAGGAATACCTTGGGAGTGAGCAAACCGAGCCCTAGGCCAGACTGCACAGTCCAGCATTCCAGAACCAGGAAGATAAACCCCCATTACCTCTGGCTGTAAAAACCAGTGGGGGTTGGGGCAATGGAAGGCACTGCCAGATTTTCACCACTTAAAGGGCCTACACAGGCTGAAATTGTATGCAAACCCCATGGCAGCAGCTGAAAGGGTGCCAATCACATACAGGAGGTGGGTGAGGACACTGGAAGCAAAGCAAGGGTTGAACAGTCCTCCAGAAGTTAGGCAGTGGCATTGTCCCCTCTCTGAGTTCCTCCACACACACACACACAGAGCCAAAAAGCATATAAGTGGTTTGCCGTGCCCTGAATCCACCCCACACAACTTACAGGTGTCTTTCCCACATAGGCCACGCTACTCAGATAGGGAGTAAAGGCAGCTCTACCTAATACACAGGAACAAACACAAAGAGGCACCAAATTGAGGAGACAAAGAAATATGGCCCAAATGACAGAATAGAACACACCCCAGAAAAAGAATTAATGAAACAGAGACAGCCAACCTATCAGACACAGAGTTCAAAACGCTGGTAATCAGGAGGCTCAGAGAACTCATTGAGTATGGCCACAAAATAAAGGAAAAAGTAAAAGATACACTAAATGAAATAAAGAAAACTATACAGGGAACCAACAGTGAAGGGAAGGAAGCCCGAATTCAAATCAACAATTTGGAACAGAAGGAACAAATAAACATTCAACCAGAACAGAAAGAAGAAACAACAATTAAAAAAAAAATGAGGAGAGGCTTAGGAACCTCTGAGACAACTTCGAACGTACCAACATTGGAATCATAGGGGTGCCACAAGGAGGAGAGGAAGAGCAAGAAATTGAAAGCTCATTTGAAAAATAATGAAAGAAAACTTCCTTAATTTGGCAAAGGAAATAGACATAGAAGTCCCAGAGGCACAGAGAGTCCCAAACAATTTGGACCCGAAGAGGACCACACCAAGACACATCATAATTAAAATGCCAAAGGTTAAACATAAAGAGAGCATCTTAAAAGCACTAAGAGAAAAGCAAAGAGTTCCCCACAAAGGACTTCCCATAAGACTGTCGGTTGATTTCTCAAAAGAAACTTTGCAGGCAAGAAGGGACTGGAAAGAAGTATTCAGAGTAATGAAAAGGAAGGACCTACATCCAAGATTACTCTACCCAGCAAAGCTATCATTTAGAATGGAAGGGCAGATAAAGTGCTTGCCAGACAAGGTAAACCAAAAAGAATTCATCATCACCAAGCCATTGTTACATGAAATGTTAAAGGGACTTATTTACAAAAAAGAAGACCCAAATCTATGAACATTAAAATGACAACAAACTCACAACTATCAATGACTGAATCTAAAAGACAAAAACAAAAACAAACTCAGCAAACTACCAGAACAGGAACAGAATCATAGATCTGGAGATCATTTGGAGGGTTATCAGCCTGGAGGGGGCAGGGGGAGAAACAGGTTGTGGGGGAAAGGTGCAGGGATAAAGAAGCATAACTGGTAGGTACAAAATAGACAGGGAGATGTAAAGAATAGAATAGCAAGTGGAGAAGCCAAAGAACTTATATGCATGACCCATGGACATGAACAAAGAGGGGGAAAGTGCAGGAAGGAAGGGAGGTACTGGGTGCAGGGGGGCAAAGCGGGAAAATTGGGACTAGTGTAATAGCATAATCAATAAAATATACGAAAAAGGGAGAGGGTAAGATGGTGAAAGAGGAAATGGAAGTCACACTGACCTACTCCCAGAACCAATCTGGAATTACAACTAAATTGTGGAGAAATCACCTAGAACAATCAACTGAACAGCAGTGAGAGAGAAGCCTGATAAACCCAGACAGACAGAAGAATCGGTTTCAGCACAACCTGATTGGTAAGGAGTGCGGCGGACACTCAAGAAGGCTGGCTGGGCACCCTCAGGTGGCAGTGTTACGGAAAAATGAAACGACCAGACACCGAGGAGTTAGGAGCACGACCTTTATTTACGTGCACGGGCCCAGAGGAAACAAACTCCAAATTCTGAGCCCAGAACAATAGCCCCGCACTCCTTTTATGTTGGGCCAAGCGGGAAGGGTCTCAGGAGGTGTGGTATAGATTTGGCACAAAGGGTCTTACAGAGGTGGGAGAGAAGCATTTACAGCATTAGTCAGGGCAGATAGCATCTCAACACCTGCAGCATTAGGGCAGATAACATTTCATTTCATCTTTGGTATCAGCCTTGATTCCCTCTACAGCAGCACCAGAGGGATATTTAAGTGACCAGTTGGAACCGCCTGAGAAGAGTGGGGTATAAACCATAAGCAGGGATCCCCAGTCTACAGCACCAGAGCCCCAAAAATACACAGATAATAGCCAGTTGCGAAAAGTGGCAGGGCTCCTCTCTGCAAGAGACGGGCGGCTGGAGACTGAAAGAGTTGTTTAAAGGGCCAATGCACAAATTTTTATTTGCAACCACTTACCCTGGGCTCCGGCAAAGGTGTGAGCAGAGTGGGCTAGAGACACCTGGGGAGAGACTGGGGATGGAGGCTTTGGGGAGAGAAGTGAGAAAGGAGCCACTGGGATCCTGGTGCAGAGTCATCCCCCACGCGGCAGCAGCCATCTTGCTCAAGCAGACCACTCCCTTCCCAGCAGCAGCCTGAGGGGAAACAATAGCCCCACGCCTAGAATGGATTCTGCCCCGCCCTATGGTGCTTAAGCTCAACTGCTGAGTGCAGAGTGAGTATATTAACAACTGAAGGAGACAGTCACAGACAATAGATCCCTGGAAGTTTGAAAAGGCTGCCTAAGGTCAGATGGTGTCAACGTCTGACATCACCAGAGGCAGCTCTAGAAAGAAAAAACAGCGGTAAATACTAGAGGATGCTGAGACAAAATCCAGTGTAGTCTTCTCCATGATTTGCGATATTTTCTTTACTACATAGCTTTTTGACATTCATTTTTTGTACATCAACGTGGTGCATATTAAGTCATTAGATTTTATACTATAGTTTATTTCTCTCCTTTCTTATAATAATCTTAATCTCTTTATAGCCTTATTAATACTGGTTCATTTGCTAATGATAGTGGGATTGCAGAGGGAGTTATTTTTGTGGACATGGGTTTGTTTCTGGGGCTTTGTTGTTTTGCTCTGGCAGCCAAATAATGGGAAGGCAAAAAAACAACCCCCAATTGAGAGGAAAGGAGGAATCCACAGAAAGACAACTAAATGAAATAGAGGCAAGTAAACTATCAGACACTGAGTTCAAAACAGTGGTTATAAGGAAGCTCAATGAACTCAGTGAGCTCTGAGAGAATTATCAAAAGCTAAAGAGAAACTACAAGGAACTTACTGCAAACTATATCAGGATGAAAAGGGACATAGAAACTATCAACAAGAACCAATAGGAAATGAAGAATATAATTTCTGAATTGAAGAGCACAGTAGAAAGAATCAAAAGCAGGCTAGATGAAGCAGAGGATCGAATCAGCTAGCTGGAGAACATGGTAGGAGAAAGCTCCCAGAAAGAACAAGAAAATGAAAAAAGGCTCAAAAATAATGAAGAGGGGTTAAGGGAAATGCAGGACAACATGAAACATAATAATATCCATATAATAGATATACCATAAGGAGAAGAAGAGGAGCAAGGGATAGAAAACCTGTTTCAAAAAATAATGATGGAAAACTTCCTTAATTTGAGGAGAGAAAAAGTCACACAAGTCCATGTCCAGAAAGCACAGAGGGTCCCAACGAAGAGGAACTCAAAGAGACCCACTCCAAGACACATCATAATTAAAATGGCAGATATCAAATACAAAGAGAGAATCTTAAAGGCAGCAAGGGAGAAACAGGAAGTAACATATAAGGGAGCCCTGATGAGGCTCACAGCTGACTTCTCCACAGAAACACTACAAGCCAGAATGGAATGGCAAGAAATATTCCAAGTAATGAAAAGCAAAAGCCTGCAACCAAGACTTCTCTACCCAGTAAGTCTCTCAATAAAAATGGAAGGTGAAATAAGGATTTTCCCAGACAAAAGAAGTCTAAAACAATACACCTCTGCCCCACCAGCATTGAAATATATGCTAAAGTGGCTGCTTTAAGAAAATGAAGAAAAAGAATGAGAGAGAGAGGAACACAAGTACAGAGGGGAAAAAATGAATAAGTACCTATCAATAATAACTTTAAATGTAAATGGATTAAATGCTCCAATTAAAAGGCATAAAATAGCTGCATGGATAAGAAAACATGACCTGCACATATGCTGCCTACAAGAGACCCACCTCAGAACAAAAGACCTGCACAGACTAAAAGTAAAGGGTTGGAAAAAATATTCCAAGCAAATGGACAGGAAAAAAAAGGCAGGTAGCAATACTCATATCAGACAAAATAGACTTCAAAACAAAGGCCATAAAAAGAGACACAGAAGGACACTTCATAGTACTCAAAGGAAGAATCCATCAAGAAGACATAAACATTGTAAACCTATATGCAACCAACATAGGAGAACCCAAATATATAAGGAAAATCCTGGAGGACTTCAAGAAAGCTATAGACAGGAACACATTTATAGTAGGGGATTTTATCACCCCACTGTCAACAGTGGATAGATCTTCCAAACCAAATATCAAGTAGGATATTGTGGAAATGAATGACACATTAGATCAAATGGATTTAACTGATATTTACAGAACCCTTCATTCCAAAGAAGCAAAATATATATTCTTTTCAAATGTACATGGAATATTTTCAAAGATAGACCACGTGATAGGACACAAAACAAGCCTCAATAAATTTAAGAAAATTGAAATCATATCAAGTATTTTCTCAGACCACAAGGGCCTGAAACTAAAAACCAACCTCAAGGAAAAAACTCAAAAACATTCAAACTCATGGAGATTCAATAGCATGCTATTAAACAATGAATAGGTCAATAAAGAGATCAAAGAAGAGATCAAAAAGTTTCTGGAAACAAATGAAAACGAACATACAACAGTCCTAAATGTATGAGACACAGCGAAGGCAGTCCTGAGAGGGAAGTTCATAGCAATACAGGCCTACCTAAAAAAGACAGAACCATTTTAAATAAACAACCTAACCCGACATCTACAAGAACTGGAGAAACAAAAACAAACAAAGCTCAGAGCGAATAGAAGGAAGGAAACAATCAAGATCAGAGCAGAATTCAAGGGCATAGAGACAAAAAGAACAATTCAAAGGATCAATAAATCCAGGAGCTGGTTCTTTGAAAAGATAAACAAAATTGACAAGCCTTTAAGAAGACTCATTAAGAAAAAAAAGGGAGAGGACCCAAATAAATAAAGTCAGAAATGAAAGAGGAGAAATTACAACTGATACCACAGAAATACAAAGGGTTGTAAAAAAATTACTACAAACAAGTATTGCCATGAAATTTGAAAAGCTGGGTGAAATGCACAAGTTTCTAGAAAAATATAATCTTCTGAGACTGAATGAAGAAGAAGCAGAGACCCTGAACAGACCAATAACAGCTGGTGAAATTGAAGCAGTAATCAAAACAGTCCCGGCACACAAGAGCCCTGGACCAGGCAGTTTCACAGGAGAGTTTTACAAATCATTTCAGGAAGAGCTAACCTCTGTCCTTCTCAGACTATTCAAAAAACTCCAGGAAGAGGGAAAACTCCCAAACTCTTTCTATGAGGCCAGCATCGTCCTAATCCCCAAACCACATAAAGACACAACAAAGAAAGAAAACTACAGGTCGATATTGCTGATCAACATTGATGCTCATATCCTCAACACAATATTGGCAAACCACATCCAGCAATACATTAAAAAGATCATACACCATAATCAAGTGGGATTCATCGCAGGGATGCAAGAGTGGTATAATATTCACAAATCAATAAATGTAATACATCACATAAACAAAAAGGGAGACAAAAATCACATGATCATATCGATATATGTGGAAAAGCATTTGATAATGCACAGCACCTGTTTATGATAAAAAAAAAACACTCAGCAAAGTGGGAATAAAGGGGGCATACTTCAACATAATAAAAGCCATATATGAAAAACCTACAGTCCACATCATACTCAACGGGCAAAAAAACAAAAGCTTTCCCACTAAGATCAAGAACAAGACAAGGGTAACCACTTTCACCACTTCGATTCAACTTAGTCTTGGAAGTTCTATCTACAGCCATCAGACAGGAAAAAGAAATAAAAGGCATCCAAATAGGAAAGGAGGGAGTAAAACTGTCATTGTTTGCAGATGCCATGATAGTGTGCATAGAAAACCCGATAGACTCCACCAAAAAACTACTTGTCCTAATAAGTGAATTGGGCAAAACAGAAGGATACAAAGTCAATATTCAGAAACCAATGGTATTTTTGTACACCAACAAGGAAATATCAGAATCAGAAATCAGGGGAAATATTCCATTTACTATAGCAACAAGAAAAATAAAGTACCTAGGAATAAACTTAACCAAGGAGGTTAAAGACCTGTACTCAGAAAACTACACAGCCCTGAAGAAAGAAATTAGGGAAGACACAAATAAATGGAACAATATACCATGTTCATGGATTAGAAAAATTAACATCATCAAAATGTCTGTACTACCCAAAGCAATTTATAGATGTAATGCAATCCCTATCAAAATACCAATGACATATTTCACAGATACAGAACAAACATTTCAAAAATTTATATGGAACCATAAATGACCCCAAATAGCTGCAGCGATTTTGAGAAAGAAGAACAAAGTCAGAGGGAACACAATGCCTGACATCAAACTATATTATAAAGGCACTGTAATCAAAACAGTCTGGTCTTGGCATAAGAACAAACACATAGAAAAATGGAACAGAATAGAGAGCCCAGAAATAAACCCATGTCTCTATGGTCAATTAATATTTGACAAAAGGGGCAGAGGCATAAAATGGAGTAAAAATAGCCTCTTCAACAAATGGTGTTGGGAGATCTGGACAGCTACATGCAAAAAAATGAAATTCGACCACCCACTTACACCACTCACAATAATCAACTCCAGATGGATAAAAGTCTTAAATATAAGTCACGACACCATAAAAGTCCTAGAGGAGAACATAGGCAGGAAAATCTCAGATATTCCATGTAGCAATATTTTCACCGATATAACCCCTAGAGCAAGGAACATAAAGGAAAGAATAAACAAATAGGACCTCACCAAAATAAGAAGTTTCTGCATGGCTATATAAAACATCAGCAAAATGAAAAGCAAACCAACTGCATGGGAAAATATATTTGCCAATGATACCTCAGACAAAGGTTTGATCTCCAGATTATAGAAGGAACTCACACGACTCCACTCCAGGAAGACAAACAATCCAATCAAAAAATGGGCAAATGACCTGAACAGACACTTCTCCAAGGAGGACATACACAGGGCCCAGAGGCATATGAAAGGGTGCTCAGCATCACTAGCCATCAGAGAGATGCAAATTAAAACCACAATGAGGTACCACTTCACGCCAGTCAGCATGATCATCATAAACAAGTCAACAACAAGTGCTGGTTAGGATGTGGAGAAAAGGGAACCCTAGTACACTGTTGGTGGGCATGTAGACTGATGCAGCCACTGTGGAAAACAGTATGGAATTTCCTCAAAAACTGAAAACAGAGTGGCCTTTTGACCCGGCAATTCCACTGTTGGAATTATACCCTAAGAAACCAGAAACACCAATTCAAAAGAACCTATGTGCCCCAATATACATAGTGGCACAATTTACAACAGCCAAAGGTTGGAAGCAACCTAAGTGTGCAACAGTAAATAGGTGGATCAAAAAACGATGGTAAATTTACACAATGGAATACTACTCAGCAGAAAGAAAGAAAGAGTTACTACCCTTCGCGATAGCATGGATGGAACTGGAGAGCATTTTGCTAAGTGAAATAAGCCAGGTGGTAAAAGACAGATACCATATGATCTCACATATAAGTGGAAACTAATCAACAAAACAAACAAGTAAGCAAAATATAACCAGCAACATTGAAATAAAAAACAAACTGACAGTAAGCAGCAGGGAGGAGGGAGGGGGAGGATAACAGGGGAAACGAAGGGGAAGGGTCATCAAGGAACATGTATAAAGGATTC
>PVJD01012230.1:0-40971 GCA_004026545.1 Mormoops blainvillei
AGCCCTGGCTGGTGTGGCTCAGTGGATTGAGTGGCAGCCAGCCAGTGGATTTGATTTGCCAGCCAATGCAAACCAAAGGGGCGCCAGTTCAATTCCCTGTCAGGGCACATCCCTGGGTTGCTGGCCAGGTCCCCAGTAGGGGGTGCTCGAGAGGCAACCACACATTGCTGTTTCTCCCCCTCTCGTTCTCCCTCCCTTCTTCTCACTCTAATAAATAAATAAAATCTTAAAACAAACAAACAACATTCTTGTTCTGACCAGATGGCTCAGTTGGTGGAGCACTGTCCCATACACCAAAAGGCTGAGGGTTTGATCCCTGGTCAGGGCATATACAGGAGGTAAATGGCCAATATTTCTCTCTTATACTCATGTTTCTCTCTCTCTTTCTCTCAAATCAATAAAAACATATCCTCAGGTGAGGATTTTTAAAATGACATTCTTAATTTTTAAAAACATGAAGGCAAGCTTGCACGGCATGTGTGAACCAACATAATTTGAATTTCTACATCATCGCAGACTCCCCTTTTTCATCTGTCTCCTGTCCTGGGTGGAAGCCCTCTCTTTTGCTCTGTCGAGATGCAGGGTCCCTGACTCAGTGTAGCAGTGCCTGCCAACTACATAGCCTGATGGGAGAGTTGCCTTAGTTTCACAACTCGGGTGCTGCGCCAGTGGACTCAGGCTGTGCAGTGCTATGATGAAAGGACATTTCAGGGCATCCTGGGATGCAATTCCACCAACCTGTATCCCAGGTGTTGGTGCCTGGGGTCATCGACTGTGCGCTAAAGTTGTTCTTTGTAAGCTCAGGTGGATCATCCTTCCTATCATCTGAAATAAAAATAAAAATAAAAACAAGAGAGTTACTGTTTGTACAAACTGCAAAAAAGTGCAATAGGCAAGTAAGTACATTAATCGACCACTTACAAAAACTGAAAAACTGAGGTGGTTACTCCATGCCCCTCACTTGACCTTCCCTCACTTTCTGTCCAGTTGCTGGTTCAGGATGAGGAGTTCGGCAGCCTTGCTGAAAAGGGCCTTGAAACTCAGCCCTCAGGGAAAAGTCAGCCTGGCAGGACAAAAGGAACCTGGGCTGCGGAAATGGCAGAGGTGCAAAATACTTCACTGCAGGTTTGGGGCATGTGGATGTGCACTTTATAATTTTTTCAACTTTTTTGTGTGTTTTCAGATTTTCACAATGAAATAACGTGGAAGAAAGAAAGAATATGGGCCACAGATGGTTTCAACATAAGTACTGGAAGTTGGTCTTCAGATTTGGCAATGGGAAGGTCATCAGGAACCCAAGAGAAGGCGGTATTAGCGCTGACACAGTGGGGATGCAAGTTTGACTGAAACAGGTTTGAGAGAGAGCAAGAGGAAAGGAATTAGAGACGCAAGATTAGGAAACTTTTGAGAAGCTCTGCTGTAAAGGCAGGGACAGAAATGGGGCAGCTTCTGGAGGGGCCTGAGCAATCAAGAAGCTGGTTTTGTTTCTTAAGATAGGAAAATTGGGCTGTGGCCGGCTTCCTCAGTTGGTTAGAGCATTGTCCCCAAATGCCAAGTTTGAGGGTTCAATCCCTGGTCAGGGCACATATAAGACTCAACCAATCAATGTATAAATAAGTGTAACAACAAATTGATGTTTCTCTCTCAAATCAATACTTTTTTTTAAAAGATGGGAAAATTAAAAAGCGCATTCATATGAGAATGGGACTGATACTTTAAATTTTTATGACAGAAAAAGTCATCAAGCAGAATAGGAGAGTAAGTGGACTAGGGAAATAGATTAGTGTATTTTTAATAAAATTTCCTAGAAATGATTTTGCTGGTTATATTGACTATATTTTCTTATTTTCTATTCTCTTGATGCTCTGGCATTTGGGGCCTTGATCCTAGAGAGACTCTCCCTCCTAGGGCATTTCCTAGAGAGACCAAGGGACCCCCCGAGAGCATGCCTTAGGTACATACAAACCAAGTAAGCCTGATCAAACTTTCACACTCCAGGTCAATATTCCTTCTGCCCTAAATCACCCCAGGGCCAGGTACTGGACAACTAGGAACCACTCCAATAGCCCAGAGCCTGACGAAATTATTCAAACTGTCCAACCCTAAGCTGACTCCATGTACCTACCTCTCCTCACCCATTCCTTCCTGGAAAAACTACAGTAAAGACTCTGTGCCTCATTCTCCCCTCTTCCTCCTGCTTCCTGTCCAACTCTGGTCCTTCCTCACAGGGCTCTACAAGATGTGCCATGCCTGTTGTTTCTGAGAATCTGTGTGTGTAAACATCTTTTTTTTTTTAACTTTTTTGAAGATTTTATTTAGTTTTAGAGAGGGAAGAAAGAGAGGGAGAGAAACATCAGTGTGTGATTACATCTCACACATTCTCTACTGGGGACCTGGCCTGCAACCCAGGCAAGTGCCCTACACTGGGAATCGAACCAGCGACTCTTTGGTTCACGGGCTGGTTCTCAATCCACTGAGCCACATCAGCTAGGGCAAACGTCTTCCTTCTTAACAACCATTTCCATGTCTGTGTGTCCTACCTGAGTAAAACAAGCCCCAGGTATGTTTTAACTCTCTGCGTCACAAGAGGACATTCACATAGCAGACAAGAGGACTCCAGACTAGAGCTTTCATTTCACTGAATGGAGCAGTACAAGGACTTACGGCCTGGACTTGGGGGAAGGGGAAGGGCTATTGAATTTGAGGTAGTTTACTTTTCTTGGGGGACACTTGGGGCTGTCTGGTGACTTACACATTCTTGTGACTGATGGCCTTGAAAAGAAAACATATAGCAGTGAAATGTAATTATCTCTTCTTATTTAATACTTCTGAAACAAGTAAACACAATGGTGGCGTTACCTATTAAACCTGGGTCTGAACTTACCTGCATAAGGCAAGCATACAAGAAGTGGCCATTCCATTAAAAACAAAAATAAAAAGGTGAAAGAACTTTGAACTTTGTCCATCATTCCAAAGTAGTTAAGTCTTTTATCCTATGGATGAAAGGAACTATTTTGCTAGAGGCCCACATCCACTCTATACCTTCATCCAAGGAACTAAGGAGCTCTGCTCCCTTCAGAATGTTTGGGTTCTGCCTTGGAGCCTCCAGTGTGAGGTCAGCCCAGGTTGCCACGTGCATTTCCTTCACTGAACCACATCAACCAATGGGGACACTGATGGGATGAGGGGCCGTGCAGAGGCAGGTTAGGCTGGCCGGGGCAGGTATGAGGTAGACCAGGTCCCTGCCTTTGGGAAGTTGAGAGTCATTGAGGAGGCAGGGCTTGCTCCCTGCCCCAGTGATCCCTCTTCCATTTGTTTTTGGTCCCAGGCCAGGCCCCCTCATCTGTCTCCCAAACTTTCCCCAGGCTCTCCTGCCTGGGCCCACCCCATCCCTTGCTGCCTCCATAGCAGTGTGTCCACAATGCACAACTGTACCCATCTGCTTCTGTCGAACAAAACCCTGAATCTCATATTCTGACCTGAAAGGTCAGTGCATGTTCTCCTCTCTCTAGAAATTCCCCAGAATAACAAAAACAGCTATTGGTTTCCTAGCCATACACCAAAATAGGTAGTGGTGTCACCTTCTGGGAAAGCCTCCCTGGTCTGACTGTGGTGCCTCTGTTGGTGATTCTACCACACCTGTTCCTGTCTATTGTGGCCCCAACACCCTGGCCTGTCCTTGATAATGTCCCCAGCATCTCACTGGTGACCATGGGTTCCTGAGGGGTCCACAGACTGGCACAGGTTCCACATACAGTGGCCTCTCCCAGAGCATTTGCTGAACACAAGTGAACGAATGAACAAGCACACAGCCATTTCCTAGGCACTCAGCCCCTCTCAGGGTGAACTAAGTGTAGTTATGCCCATGTCAGCATCCACCTGTTCCTGTTTTGCATTTGTATCTTTCCCCACATCACTGCCCAGAGGCATCACCTGTGGGTCATTAATGTCCTTGCTGGATTTGTGAACAAGCATGGAGTCCACTGCCATCCCCACCCCACTCACCCCCTTCCCTTCATTGCTTTCAATACTGGCAAGTTGTAACCTCAGTGGCTAGTACACACTCAACTCATATCTGAGTGCTTCAGTCCCACAAGGGTCCTGGAACTTAAGACATCCAGAGTTAGGGTGATTGTAAATGGGCTACTTAGATTATTACCTTAAAGATTTGCTTACGTGCATTTATATGTAATGTTAGTTGTAGAAGATGGCCTCTCTGCCCTCCACTTCGGGTGTTGCATCCCCTGGCATGCTAGGGCCCTGAAGGATACCCGAGACAGCAGTGCCCACGTGGTAGGCCCTGTCCACTTTGCACCAAGCTCCAAAAGAGTGAGCTTGCCACCTCCCAGCCCAGCCAGTTTATTTGCTGGACAAGAGTAACATTCAGTTAACAAACTGGGGTGAGTGGAGCCCCCAGGAAGTTCTTAAGCTGGGAGGCTTGTTTTCCCAGTAACAGTCATGCACCAGATGATATTTCGTTCAGCAACAGACCACGTATATGCCATAGGATTACACACTGCTACCTCTATTCTCTCCATAGGTCTTGACATAAAGAACATGAGAAAGCCATTCAATGACTTGAATTCACTCCCATAACACCAAGTGACTACTATGCAGTAAGTCCTGAAAGGTAGGGAATCAGAACCCACATACCTGTGGAAGCTCCAGTGACAGGGTGCTCAGATGACCATCCCACAGCACTAGGAGGTCGCTGTTGTACAACCACTGGGGAGTCATGGACCTATATGAATCTTTTGTCCCCTGGATTTCTAACCAATATCCTTGAAGTCTCTCCAGGAAGGATAGCTGTCCCCTAATTATAGTCCTACAAGAAATATTTAGGGAAATATAGGAAATATGTGGGAACTGGAGAGAAGCCACTCAGGACCTCCTGTTCATCTCGCCCCTTTTCCCATGTGAGCACTCAGAGAGACTACCTCCCTCTGTGAGGACTGGTTAGTGCCCTTCCCATCTGAGTCATCTCTGTGATCAACCAATCTTTTCATCTGGAGAAGATAAAATATAAACATGAATTCAGGGAAGACCGTGAGGAATGGTGCACCCACGTGCAGTGCTGTGTCCTGCCCTCTGCCAAGTGAGGGGCATTCTGAACCCATCAGGGAGCATTCCTCTGGCTTGTCTGGACTTCCAGTTAAGTTCTCCAGCCCCTGTTCTGCTGTAATCCTCAGGGTTGTGGATGGTGTGATTCCAGGGAACCCAGGTCTCAGAAAATGCAGTGATTCTGAGTGTCCAATCCAGACTTCATACTCCGAAGGAAGCTTACTGCTCATGTTACCAAAAATCTTTCAGGACAGAGAACCAGGTAACTTTATTTCTCATTATTTAGGAATTTCTTGACTTTTATTATCAAATATCTACTATAGAAACACTGAACAGTAACAACAACAACAACAACAACAAAAAGAACATCAGAGGGGAAAAATCACTGGAGAGTCAGCATAACATAGTGGTTAAAAACATGAACTCTGGAGCCAATCTCCGTGCCACTCCTTACTAGCTGCATCCTTAGGTTTATCAATATCCTTCCCTGTTTCTCTAAAACTGGGATGATAACAGCACCTACCTCATATAACTAAGGGATTGAACAAGTTAATAATTGAAAAGCATTAAAACGAAGCCTAGCACATGGTAAGTGCTTTGTGTTTGTAAAACTTTAAAAAGAAATTATTTTAATTAACTGGGTTAATTTATCCATGGGTCTTTCCAGTCCTTATCCATATACATTTTTTTAGATGTTAGATATGTATATACAATTCTGTGTCCTTTTTATTCCTTCAGATTATGCATTCTGATGCAGTATCCATAATTATAAGTTATAGTGATTGTCTAAAACAAATTAAAAACTAATGTCCAACAGTGCAATAATGAGTAAACTGTGGACACTGACACACTGGGTTATTAAGTATCGTTTTTTGTCCTGACAACATGAGTCTCATACTTCTAGGCAATAACATTTCCACCATTAGTCATCTCATTTACTAATCTTTTCTAAGGTTAATCGATCAACAGTAAATATCCCATTCAATACTATTTTTCTCTTAAATTCAGACTTAGTATTCCACATTCTACTCCTTAAAGAGCATCCAGACCCTCCCCCTTATAATAGCAAAATCTGTATTTCCATAATTATGCACAAAATGTTATTTTAAAGCTTCCCATCTAATACTCCAGCTCAATGCAAAACAGTGTATTTTCAGCTGAAACACTTTTCCTAGTATAAGGTTTTTCCCTCAACAATGCACTCTGATCCACAAATACTTGAGATCTCTCACTAAAAGATGTCTCATTCCCTACATTCAAATTCCTCAAGTAGGATTCCTGGTGGACCATGAGAGGAGTTTGGAGTTTTCTTCACTCTAATTATCTGAAGTTAAATATGGGCTACATAACTGCTAAGCTTTCCTCTATTCTTTTCATTCATTGGTTTCTTCTAAGAAGATATTACCTATTGAATAGTAAGGGGAAGAGTCTTACTTAACTCACTAAAAAAACAGCTCCACCTAATTATAAGGGTTTTTTCAATGTGTTATCAAATATACAATGAAAATCTCTCATCAGTTCAATTCACAGACTTTTCCTTCACTATGACTCCTCTGGTGTTGAAGCAGGGCTGAGTGACCACTATAGGATTTTCCACAGTCGCTACATATGAAGCGTTTCTCTCCGCTGTGCATTCTCTGATGAATAATAAGAGAAGAATTCTTACAGAAAGCCTTCTCACAGTGATTACATTTGTAGGGTTTTTCTCCAGTGTGGTTTCTCAGATGCACAATGAGGGAAGAACTCTCATTAAATGCTTTCCCACATTCATTACATCTATATGGTTTCTCTCCGGTGTGAGTTCTCCGGTGTGCAATCAGGTGAGAGCTACAGTTAAAGGATCTTTCACACTGATTACACTTATAGGGCTTCTCGCCCGTGTGAATTCTCCGATGAGCAACAAGGTGACAGCTCTGACTGAAGGATTTCCCACATTTATTGCATTCATAGGGCTTTTCTCCAGTGTGAGTCCTCTGGTGTCTAACAAGATGAGCCATCTGGCTACAGGATTTTCCACATTTATTACATTCATAGGGCTTAATTCCAGAATGAATTATTTCGTGTTTTGTGAGGGCTGAGCGTTCCCTGAATGCTTTGCCACACTCCTGGCAGTTATACGGTTTCTCTCCTGTGTGAGTTCTCTGATGGGCAATAAGGTGGGAGCTCCAACTGAAGGATTTTCCACATTCAGTACATTTATATGGTTTTGCTCCAGAGTGAGTTCTTTCATGTTTACTAAGAGCTGAGTAATCCCTAAAAGCTTTTTCACATTCATCACATTTAAAGGGCTTCTCTCCAGTATGCATTCTCATGTGGGCAATAAGATGGGAGCTCCAGCTAAAAGATTTCCCACATTCAGTACATTCAAAAGGTTTCTCTCCAGTATGAGTTCTCTGATGTCCAATAAGATGGGAGTTCCAGTTGAAAGACTTCCCACATTCATTACATACATAAGGTTTCTCTCCCGTATGAATTCTTGTATGCACAATAAGATGAGAGTTCCAGCTGAAGGCTTTTCCACACTTATTACATTCATAGGGTTTTATTCCAGTGTGAGTCCGTTCATGTTTAGTAAGGGCTGAACGATTCCTAAAAACTTTTCCACATTTATCACATTCATAGGGTTTCTCTCCGGTATGAGTTTTCTTATGTTGGATAAGGTAAGAGCTCCAGATGAAAGATGTTCCACATTCATTGTATTCATAGGGTTTCTCAGCAGTGTAAGTGCTTGTATGTTGAGTGAGGAATGAGTCATACCCAAAGACTTTCTCCCATTCATTGTATTTATATGCTTTCTCTACAGTACCAATCTTTTGATGCTCCATAAAGGACGAGAAGTAAAAGATATTCTCATATTCTTTGAAACCATACTGGTTTTCTCCAATATGAGGTCTTGGGTGGTCAATAAATGGTGGGCTCTGGTTAAAGATTTGATGGCATTCCTTATATTCATAGAGTTTTCCTCCTGTATGCATTCCCTTATGATCACCAAAATGTAGTACATGATTGAAAGATTTAACAGCATCAGAACATGTGAAAAGATTATCTGAAGTCTGCATCCTTCCAGGGTGAATAGGTTGCACGGACTGGTAGAAGGCTTTATCATAATCATCATTTTCACAGGTAATCTTATCTGCATACATTATGGCTGAGTTATACCTCCAACTTTCAGCATTTGTATCAGGCTTATAGAAATGTTCTAGTTGAGAAACTCTCTGAGATGGAATAAAATTTAAGCTCTGGCTACACTCTGCCCCAAGTTCACAGAACGCAGAGCCTCTTGGAGATAGTACCTTCTTTTGCATGAAAACCATCTGCCTCATAGCTGTACTCTGGTTCATGTGGTACATCTGTAATTGGTCTTCACACCCCAAAATTTCTAACCTGGAGAACCAAGGGTTGTGCCACACATATCGTTCCAACTTCAAGCTGTGGGATTGTTCTTCCTCAAAAATGCTATGTGTTGGGATCAATGCTTTGCTTTCAGGATTTTTCACCATTTCTGAAATAAATAGAAAAAAAAAGCCATGAGAACACAGAGAAAGAACTTCTAAGAATAGAGTGGAAAAGGTGGAATATTTTTGTCCATGTTATTGAAAAAACAAGTGTGAACTTGTTTTCAAATAGACTTGTAACGCAGTGGAAGGTCATAACAGAGAAAAGGAAAATAGAGAACGTGAATGAAAGCAGTTAACCACAATATGAAGCATATACTGAATATAAAATCCATTCAGGAGCATTTTCCCAGGAAAAGGAGGACCAAATATGGGCGTGCAGGAAAGAGGTAACTCTACATTACTTGAGTTGCTCAAACTGCACATTCTCAAGAAGGCCTATTTCATAACTGGTCCTTAGCCAACTCCTAGGAATTGAGGACTCAGAATGCTGTAACTGGTAAGAGTATTTTCCATGCTTATGGTCTTGAAGCACACATACACAATTTCTCTAGATAGTCTGTACAAACAATGTCCTTTACGATGAACATCTGCTTTGCTTCTGGGTTCTGGAGCTTCCATGGCTGCAGCCAGTCACATGTGCCTGAATGATCAACCCCCAGTAAACACCCTGGGCTCCCAGGCTTAAGCAAACTTTCCCTAGTACATGATACTTCACACATGTTGTCACAACTTGTTGCTGAAGGAATTAAGTATGTCCTTTACAACTCCACTGGGAAAGGACTCTAGAAAGCTTACACTTGGTTTCCTCCTCTGATTTTAGCTCCAGAGCCCTTTTCTTTCTGCTATTACTTTGTATCATTTCACTGTAACAAAGCAGTACCCTGAATATAATGACTTTGAGTCCTAGGAGTCCATCTAAGTGAGTCACTGAACTTGGAGGTTCTCTTGCGGGGCGGGGGCGTGAGGGGGCGGTCCCTGACAAAAGGACATAGTAAATACTATGAAAGTGAAAAAATAAAAAAATAACTGGCTTAACAAAAGAGAGTTGAAAGACCTAGCCGCGTAGCTCAGTTGGTTACAACATCATCCCCATATACCAACATTGCGGGTTTGATCAGGGCACATATAAAAATCAACCAATGAATGCATAAGTAAGTAGAAAACAAATCAATGTTTCTCTCTGTCTCTCCCTTTTCCCCTCTCTCTCTCAAAATCAATTTTAAAAAAAGATAGATGAGCAACCAAGCTCTTTGGAATTAACATTTAAATTATTATGGTGTACAAATTCATTTATGTGTTATAATGTCCTTACTGTTCCCATTTGGATACCTGCCAAAACAGGAGTGGTTGGTGTTAAGTACCACCAAGAGAGGTTTCAGGCCAAGATGTTATCTATGATGATACGCTGTCCCATTACTTCCTACTCCATAGAGTTCAGTCAGTAACACAAAATTCATCACCCCAAAGGGCAAAAATAACGTGGTTTAAGGATATTCCTAAAGTTACAATTCCTCTAATGACTACAGAATCATTTGTGGAGCAATGACACAAGACAGGGACTTGAAAGGCAGCATATTGGGATGAGACAAGTACATAGTTATAGTCTAATCACCTGCATTTAAATATTGGCTCTGCCACTATCCTTGGAGGACTTTTCTGATGATTAAGTGAGGCTGTGAATTCATTGAAATGTCTGGCTAATTCCGTTTGTGAAGCCACCTGTCAACAGTGCTGAGGTATCAGTGCCCCAAAACTGAAGGGGCATTAGTTTCCTACTGCTGCTACAACAAACTCCCACACGCGTGTCATGTAGTGGCTTAAAATAACACCAACTACTATCTTACAGTCTGGAAGTCAGACGTCTGAAATGGCGTTCACTGAGTTAAAATCAAAAGTAGCTTCTCTTCAGAAACTCTAGGGGAGAATCCCTGTCCTTGCCTTTTCCCACTTTTATTTTTATTTATTGATTGATTTTAGAAAGAGAAAGGAAGAGAGAGAAAGAGAGAAACCTCGATTTGTTCTTCCACCCACTCATGCATTCATTGGTTGATTCTTATATGTTCTGACTGGAAATCAAACCCACAACCTTGGCATGCTAGGACAATGCTCCAACTGAACCACCTGCCCCGGGCCTCTTTTCCCACTTTTGAAAGCTTCCTGCATTCTTCAGCTTGTGGCTCTGTCCTCCATCTTCGAGGCACCTAATTCCAGCCTCTGCTTCTGTCAATCACATCTCTCTGTGTCACTGACACATCTGTTTCACTCTTAGAAGGACCTTATGACTACAACGGGACCACCGAGATAATCCATGTTCACAGGTTTAGGATGGGATTTCTGTTTTTCAGGGGGAGTGTAACCATGCGGCCTACCACAGGGTCTAAAGCTGCAGGTACACAACAGAACCTGGACCCCTGTCCTCTTTCTCTAGGTTTTTCTCTTTCTCTCATCACCATACACCATTTTCCCCATTTTTCTACCTGAGTCCATTACAACAGAGGCACTACTCTGCCTAAGAACTTGCATTTATTACCAATTTCAAGCTTAGATCCTTGATATTAGGAAATGATCTTCATACACTTTTGAAAACTTCCCCAAGAAACTCCTAAAAATGGTAGCTGACCAACTCACTGACCAAATGAACAATTCTTGTCCAACTTTATACCCAGTATTTGTGACCTGAGTGTCAGAACCAGAGACAAGAAAGTATAGTCTCTTCCCCTAGAAGTTAGAACCACGTGATGAGAGGACAGAATGACCAGTTATGAACAGTACACACAATGTACCCTGAGAGACTGTGGGGTTGTGGGTGCTGAGAGGGTGGGAGGCGAGATGATCGGCATGAACAGAGGCTATCAGGGAAGGTTTCACACAGAGAAACGATGTGAGGTAGCCTTCGGGCATGGCTTCAGTACAGACTAACGGTAGTGCACGGCACAAAGGCATTCATGACCAGAGTGCCATGTGAAGACACTGAGGAAGCCCAGGGAGTAAACTGCTGGAACTAGTCAGGAAATGAGAAAAATGATAGAAGAATTTGCAAGGTCTTGGGCTGGTGAGAGTTATTAAAAAGGCAACTTGAGGCACTGTAGGTGTACTAACCTCATAGTGGAAGATTTCAGGAATATAAACCTAGAAATAAGCCCTGAGGTAGTTAACAACAAGGAAGAATTTACTTATCAACTTGAGCTGCAGTTATGAGAAGGGACCTGCAAGGACAGTGGTGGACACTGAACGACACCACTGATAGTCAGAGGAAGAAAATCTCAGGAGTTGGAAGAGGGATTACTTCTGGGAGAGGGAGAAGCAGGAAGTCGGGATGACTTCTCAATGTGTAGCTTAGGAGACTTCCTGAAGGAAGGCTGGTACCAGGGACATACACCAGGAAGCTGAGGAGACAGTCTAAAAGGAGAGACGAGATTCCTGGTTCTATTGAAATGAAGAAGACAGTTGAGCTGGTAACAGAATGGTCAGCATTGAGGGTGGGAGAGTAAAAGCCACAAGAATTCACAAAGACTTCCGCTCTGAATGGGGGGCAAACAGTGAGGTTGCACAAAAACCCGCTTGTTTAGAGTGAATGGAAGACGTCCACCTTCAGGACTCAAAAGAGGCCATGGTACATCCTTAAATTAAAACCAGCAAGATAGCACTGGCTGGGTGGTTCAAGTGGCTGGAGCACTGTCCTATACAACAAAAGGTTGTGGATTCAATCCCATGTTGGGTATGTATGGGAGGTAACCAATCAGTGTTTCTCTCTCTCTCCATACCCCCCTTCTTCTCTCTGTAAAATCAATAATAAAAAAATACCTTGGTTGAGGATTAAAAATAAGTAACACAAAAATCAAAATAAAAACAGTAAAACACAGAACAGTGTCTCATATTCTACCTTTGGAAAGGTGAAAAGTACCTATCCCTACACGCCTGCAGTTGCATAAAAAAAAACCTGGCAACATACAACAGAAATATTGACAGTGTTTACCTGGAACAAGAAATCAGGGCATATGGCGAATTGAGGACCTTTGAAATTCTACCCCTCCACCAAAGCACTCAAAAAACTGGCAGAGACTGGCAGAATCTAGTTCTTCAGAATTCTATAAATTGACAAACACCTTGCAGCAGCCCAGGGAGTTTATTCCAGAAAAGTGGTTGCATTTTGATAATAACAGTGAGCAGTGTGACACTGTAACTGAGTGCCATTGCTGACTCCCCAACTCAGCGGTAGCCTTGGAAACTAACAGCCTGTATAGCTGGTACTGGACGGAGCAGAACAAGCCGAACTTGTCAAAGCCTCATTCCCACAGAACAGGCATTATCTGATGTGTTAGGTGGTTGACTGGCAGCCCTCACGCAGAAGCTTATCAAGAACTTGCGTAATGCTGGAAGCTTCTAGGGAGCAGTAACACTTACAGGCCAAGTTATGAAGTCATTACCATCTGAGACCATTGGACCAACAATACACAAACCAAAAAGATGAAAGGAAACTGAGGCATGAGCTGTCTGTAGGGGCTTTGAAGAGTTTATTCCTGGGAATCTAGAAAACCACATGCACACAGGTCATAATTAAACTGCCAGAGCCACAGTGAGAGCCCTAGAGGCAGTAAGAGGAAGCGGCTTATCGCAGACCAGGGGTTCTCCTTAGAGGGACAGCTTCGTTCTCACCAGAAACCATGCAGGCCAGAAAGAAAAACTATCAACCACAAGTTGCACATCTGGCATAACAATCCTTCAACAATGGAGAAATAAAGCCATTCCCAGATAAACCAAACCTGGGAGAGTTTGCTGTTAGCAAATCTGCCCCATGAGAAACATGAAGGGGAGTCCTCTAGGTTGAAATGAAAGGACAGTAACTTGAAATAAACACCAATAAAGGTAACCGCATAGATCGACAAAGCAAGACTGTATAAATGCATTTTTGGCTTGTAACTCCTTTTTATCTACCTCATTTTAAAGACACTACATAAGGCAACAATTACAAATCTATGGTGGGTGACTCACAATGTATAGATGTGACAATAACAGCATAAAAGGGGAATGACAGAAGTACACAAAACGGAAGTTTTTACATACTGTCAAAGTTAAAACTGTATTAATCTAAACTAGATTATAGTAAATTAAGATGTCAATTTTATTTATTTTAAAATATTTTTAAATTTATTTTTGGAGAGAGGGCAAAGGGAGGAGAAAAAGAGGGAGAGAAACATCGATGTGCAAGAGAAACATCAACTGGGTGACTCTCACACGCCCCAACTGGAGTCCCAGCTCACAACCCAGGCATGTGTCCTGACTGGGAGTTGAACCAGCAACCTTTTGGTCTGCAGGAGGGCATTCAAATCCACTGAACCACACCGGCCAGGGCTAAGATGTTAATTTTAAACTGCAGGAAAGACACTAATAAAATAACTAAAAAATGCAGAGTAAAGCTCTGGCCAGTGTGGCTCTGTTGGTTGACGTGTCGTCCTATAACCAAAAGGTCACTGGTTCAATTCCAGTGAGGGCAAATGCTCAGGTTGTGCGCTTGATCTCCAACTGGGGCACCTGTAGGAGGCAGCTGATTGGTGTTTCTCACATGGATGTTTCTCTCTCTCCTTTCCACTCTCTCAAACGAGAATAAAACAAAGCTTTAAAAACTAATTTTAGCCCTGGTTGTTAAGGCTCAGTGGATTGAGCACTGGCCTGCGGACTGAAAGACTACCAGTTCAATTCCTGGTCAGAACATGTGTCTGGATTTCTGGCCAGGTCCCCAATAGGGGGAGTGAGAGGCAGCCGATCAACTTATCTCTTGCGCATTGATGTTTCTCTCCCTTTCTCTCTCCCCCCCTTTAAAAATATATAAAATATTTTTAAAATAATGACTTTAAAATGCATAGTGAAAAATAAAGTGGCTGCGTGTTTGTGTGCCTCTGTGTATGTCTGTCTGTGTTTGGGGGTAAGAATAATTGAAGAAGAGGACAAATATATGAAAATTTTTTTCATCGTATATATTTTATATAGCTTTGAGTTTTTTCAACCACGTAAATACATAGTCTACATTTAAAAAAAAAACAAAAAAAACTATTTTCGCCCTGGCTGGTGTGGCTCAGTGGACTGAGCACTTCCCTGTAGACCAAGGGTTTGCGGGTTTGATCCCCAGTCAGGGCACTTGCCTGGGTTGCAGGCCAGGTCCCTGGCTGAGGGCGTGTGAGAGGCAACCAATCCATGTTTCCCTCGCACATCGATGTTTCTCTCCTCTAAAAAATTTAAAAAAAAAAACCCACCCTGTTTTCTCATTCGTTTTTTTAAAGAAAATTCTGTGGCTATAGGCTACAAGTCTGGCAGTAAATGAAGTAAGAATTGAGAAGTAAGTTAGAGAATAAGAAGTTGTCTGAGAGAAAGGCACAGCAGAGAATAGGAGAGACATCAGGAGAGTGGACGGGGAGGTGGGGAAAGTGCAGTTTAAAAAAACTCACCTTGTTAAAAAGGTGGGCATATTGGCTCTGATTCAACAGCAGCAAAAAGTCAACACGAGTGACAGGGCTCCCGGGAGGGAACTGTGAGTGTGTCTGAGGAAGGTGACTCTCAAACAAGGCGGGCTTGGGGGCAGGTTCCTGGCTCCCACCTGGGGCCTGCTCTCACCTGCACAGGTGCCCTGAGGATACGCTTGCTCCACCAACCACGGCTCTCCTCCTCGCTCCAGCAGGGAGATGACCTCGGGCTTGGAGATCTGATTCCCTGAATGCAAAGAAACACAGGACATGTGTCACCTGGATAGCCTCCCATGCCTCTTCCTCCCCACCTCTCACTTGGGCAGAGTAAGCAGGGGCCCTCCTGGTTCCTGCTCTAGAAGCACCAGGAATTCACACTTGAGCATCAGAACTCAAGATCACCTCAGCCCTCTGAGGCCCCTGTGAGCCTCAAGCACAAAGTACAGAAGGCATCGCCATGAAAATCACCTCATTTACAGGGCAACACTAGCCTTACCCACAGAGAGCAGGTGCCCAAAGGTCTCCAGCATCACGTCCCGGTACAGAGTCCTCTGAACAGGGTCCAGCTGCCCCCACTCCTCCTGGGTAAAGTCCACAGCCACATCCTTGAAGGTCACTGGTTCCTACGAGAGCAAACAGATTCCTCCTCAGCTTGGAGCCACCCCATTCAGTGTTTTTTGAGGATGGAGTGAGGCTGACAGCCCTGGGAGGACATAAGATGGAGACAAAGAACCCTGGATATCACCAATATTCCGATGGGGGTTAGGGTTGCATTGTGAGCATCTGGGGTCCCGCATCTGAGATGTACTCAGGGAATTCGATACCTGGGCCACAGTAACTGCAACAAAGAGGAGGTTGTGCTTTCTGCACTTCTCTACCTGAGGTCCCATTTAAGTAAAATGTTGGCATTACCCAAAACGTAGAAGCAACGGTGATCAAAGAAACAGGCCTGGGCAGACCTGTGAGAGGAAACCCAAGAAATTGGCATTGATGTGTCCAGAGCTGGGTCCAGTTTCATCAAAGGAAGTCTGTGGTCAGCACTTTCCCATGTGTGCGTGGAGTCAGGGAATCAACCACTGGGCCAATGCCCCTTCTCTGGAGGTGCGGACGTTCAGCAAGGCCAGGACGAGGCAGATGCAGGCTATGAGCGCGGGCCAGACCACAGACCCCAGGGCTGGGCCCTGGAGGGGGGATCAGAACATTCACAGATCATGCTGCTGGCCACAGCAGGAAGTCTCCTTTCCCAAATCACCTCTGTCCCAAGGATCGGAGCCAGAGTGGGACAGGATTCAGCCAAGGAGAATCAATCACAGTTGCTGTCAAAAGGACTCTGAGTTTTAAAGTTCAAACTGATGTTTTTAGGAAAAATAGAACCAGGACTACTCATTAGAATATGAGTGGAAAAGATGAATTATAATCCAAGTCTTATTTTTGCAATGAATGCATAGCTCACAGTCCTTCTAAACAATCACTGTGAGCTTTGGGGGGTGCAGCCATATCTTGGAGGGCAGGAGCAGGCCTCCCCTTGAGGTGGTGGCAGGGAGCCAGTTGAGCAGCAGCGGGGATGTGATACACACCCTGAAGCCCCCATTCACATCTAGGACCCCTCTTGGCCTCTCTGTGCATGATGGTCCTCCCGTCCACCTGGAAACTAGTGTTCTGGTCTCCCCATGTGAGTGCAGTGCCACTCAGACAGCCCTGTGACCTTCCACCCACCCCTCACAGCTGCAATATCACTTCTCTTCTAGCCCACGGACAGCCTTTCTGCCCCTGTGGGCCATCTCTGATCACAGCCGGCCCTCTATGCTGGTCTTCCTCTGTCCTGAACAGATCACTCTCCACCTTCATATAGCGACTGGCTGTAAGCAGGGGGCTGTTATGCTCCTATGATTCCCTGACTCCACACAAGCACGGGAAAGTGCTGACCACAAACCTCCTTTGATCTCCAATCCTGGACACACCAATGCTAATTTCTTGTGTTTCCTCTCACGGACCTGCATGGGCCTCAGTTTCTTTGGTCACTGCTGCTTATACATTCTGGGTAATGCCAACATTTCACTCAAATATGACCTCGGGTGGAGAAGTGCAGATAGCACAACCTCAATGCATGTTGTTCACAGAGTGATCGCACCTAGGCGAAAAACCAGGAGGCTGTGCTCATCTCATACTATGTTGTCTCCTTAGGCGGCTTCAAAGTCCAAGTTCCACCCCTCCTGAGACCCCAATGGAAAGCCTACATACACACTTTAAAAGAAACACAAAAGCCCTGGTTGCACGGCTCAGTTCGTTGGAGCATTGTCCCATACACCAAAAGGCTGTGGGTTCGAACCCCAGTTGAAGCATGTAAGGGAGGCAACCAATTGATGTTCTTTCTTTCTCTCTCTCTCTCAAATCAGTAAACATACCCTCGGATGAGAATTAAAAATAAATAACTTTTGCCCTGGCTGGTGTGGCTCAGAGGATTGAGTACCAGCCTGAGATTCCAAAGGTCGCAGGTTCGATTCCCAGTCAGGGCACATGCCTGGGTTGCAGGCCAGGTCCCCAGTAGGGACACGCAAGAGGCAACCAATGTTTCTCTCCTTCTCTTTCTCCCTCCCTGTCCCTCTCTCTAAATAAAAAAATAAAACTTAAAAATTGAGGCAGGCAGGGAACTTTACAACAGAGAGGTCAGGCTGACAACACCAGCACCCACTAAGCTATCCATAATTTGTAGATGAGACAACTGGACACCCTGGGTCCACTGATGCCTCCCAGTAGGAGGATCCACCATCTCCTATAAAGTACTCTTACCAGAATATGAAACCTCAATCTACTCCAGCCACCAGCCCAGCACCAGTTGATAGCAGATAAATGGACAGAGGGCTTATCAATGATGGCACGAGGGCAAAACAAGGCAAAACACAGGGCCAGTGACCTAGTATCTTCAGCAGGTGACACACATGTAACACGTGACCCTCATTTGGTCCCGGATTCAAACCAACAGTAAAAAGACATTTTCAGGACGTAGGGAAAAGAGAATGTAGGCTGGGTATTAGGTAGTACTAAGAAATCATTATTAATTTTGTTGGTTATTTTGGCTATCCTGTAAAAGGTAGGTATCTCTTAGGTAAATAACCAAAAGTGTTCACAGGTAAAACAACATATCTAAGATATGTTTGAAAATACTCGTTTGTTTTATTTTTTTAAAGGTTGTATGTAGAAATTGATAGAAAGGCATAAAGCTGAATGTTGATAGTGGCTAAAGCTGGTGAATGTGGGTGTCTGTGACTGGCTATAGTCCCCTCAATTTGTCCTCATGTCCTCATCTCCAGAACCTGACAAAAGGGACTTTACAGAGATGTGATTAAGGAGTCTGAGGTGGGGCCCTGACAGGGTAGCTTAGCTGGTTTTAGCGTCATCCTGATATGCCAAGGTTGAGAGTTTGATCCCAGATCGGGGCACTTACAAGAAGCAAACAGTGAATGCATTAAGTGGAACAACAAATCAATGTTTCTTTCTCTCTGTAAAAAATCAATTAAAAAAATAAAAAAGAGGCTGAGATGGGGAGATGAGCCAGTTGGGCTCAATGTCATTACAAGAGTCCTTGTGAGTGAAAGAGGCAGACTGGAGGGTCAGAGCCTCAGACGGGGCACTGGAAGCAAAAGTCGGGTGATACACTGTGACAATAGAGGAAGGAGCCAGCAGCCAAGAAATGTGGGCAGTTCCTTGAAGGTGGGAAATATGAGGCAGCTGCAGAAGGAACGCAGCCCTGCCACCCGCAGACCCTTCTGAGCTCCAGAGCAGAAGAGGCAATTTGTGTTGTTCTGAGTCCTTAAGTTTATGATGATGTTACAGTGGCGACAGGAAACAAATGCACGCTTCATGGTCCACCTCTGGGTTTAAAAGAATCCTCTAAGTTTAAGAATAAGTTTTAGTTTTAAATCCTCGTCTGAGGATATTTATTGATTTTTAGAGAGAGGAAGTAATACAGAGAGAGAAACACTGATGTGAGATAAAAACAACCAGTTGCCTTCCATAGGTGCCCCAACTGGAGATCGAACCTGCAACCTAGGTTTGTGTTTTGAGCATTGCCCCATGCACCAAAAGGTTGCAGGTTCCATCCCCAGTAGGGGTGTGTAGGCAACCGATGACTATTTCTCTCTCTCTCTCTGAAATAAAAAAACATATCCTCAGGTAAAAGAAATATCGCGGCCAGTGAAGAGAAGATCCATGCATACACGGTCATGCATACCCTGCTGGAAGATGGGGAGCAAACGACGGTGGCACCCCCAGGAAATGGGGCCCATAGGAAGGGGCTCCTGCAGAAGTGGGATTCGGGAGAGGCTCTGAGCTCTGAGCTTACGGATACACTGAAAGCAGGAATGAGTCAGGCTGCACAGATGAGGGAAAGGTGTGTGTTTGTGAGAGCTTTGTCAGTTGCCCACACCCCCCAGCCACTCCATCTACAGGCACCAGCAGCCCTGGCCTCTCAGACTGGAGTGTGGGTGGTAATACCAGAGGAGCAGAGGCCTCTTCAGCCCAACACTGGGAGAGGGGCGGGGGTCTGTGGCCTGACAGGCCAACTGCGTCCAGGAACGTGGAAGCAGAACCGGCCTTATGATCCTGGCCCACCCATGCCCACTGAGCTTAGAATGGGATTTGTCAGGAGACATACAGGGAGGGAGGGAGGGGATCTGATTAGGAACCAGACCTGACTCTGAAACAGCCCCAAAACTCTTCACTGGTAAACATGGACTGACCAGAGAAGCCCTCGAGACATGACTGAATTTGGTGGCCAAGAGGACACAGAGTCCAGGCAGCTGCTGCACACAACGAGCTGTAATTCCAAGTCTCAGGCTGGGGAGATTTCAGTGTAAAACAGAGCAGGATGACAGAAAAGAGGCTAGGAGAACAGGAAAGAATATATATAGAATATAAAGAAGAGAGAGAAGACACGGCAATTGCTTCAGGAGGCTGGCCCACTGTGTAACAAAGGGTCCCAAAAAGAAGCCATGGTGGTGAGAATGCCCACCAGGCTCCCCAAGTCTGCCCCCCACCATGAAGAAAATGACATGAAATATAAAGACATCAGAGACACAGCAGTTCATTCAGGATGCACTCCATCTAACATAGGACTCCGGAAAAAGAATATGAAGGAAAAGGACAGAAGGGAAATTTTAAAATACAAGGCTTCTTTAAAAAAACACACAAAAGCACTAGAAATGTAGACAGATGTCTGACGTATAAATATAATGAGAAACATTTGAGTGATAAAAGACACCACAAAGCTAAGACAAGCTACAGACTGGGAGAGGATCATTTCTCTCTGGATCAAGATGAGAATGCACGTAAAATGCCCACAATTCTGTAAGTCACAGCCTGCAGAAATCTAGGAATGGGGCAGAACCAGAGAAAAGGAAATACAGACTGCCAGTGATGGTATAGAAGGATATTCAACCTCACTAGTCATCAAGGAAACGCAAATTAAAAGTACTACAGTATACTGTTTTGGTGGTGAGGTAAGCAAAAACTAAGTATTGTCAAGCAGCTGCAAAGACGTAGGGAATGAGCACTGGAGAAGCCATGAGAACTGGCTTTGGCTCTTCAGTGCCACGAGGCAGTACTAGTCATATGGAAAATACATCCTAAAATTCAGAAGGTTCCTCAGTCAACACTTGTATGTGCGCATGAAGTGAAACTATAGGAACGTCCACACAGCTTGGGGTGGAACAGCAAACATGATGTGGGGAGGGTGGGCTTATAAGCCCAATCACAGAAGGAATGGTCCTTGTCTCTGATGGGGCAAAAGGAATGAACCTGAACTCTATCTAAGCACATGGATGGACCTCAGCGTTGACTCTTAAGAATGCTGTAGAAAAGCTACATGTATAAAAAAATTAAGAAAAAAAGAACAGTCCTATTACCTGTTATGTCTACATAGTTTATCTGCATGAGTATGAGAATGGATTAGCTGTGCGCACAGCATGAGTTGTTCTGAGGAAGGGTGGGAAGGGGATGATCAGGGACTACAGAAAAAAAGGAAGACGAAGCGAGTATGACCAAACATTAACTACTACCACTTTAAAGTGATGAGGGCCATGTTCTTATTACTTTTTACTTTTCAGTAATTATGGAATTTGTCAAAATACTTTAAAAGTATGTCCAGAATTGAAGATGTTATCAAACTGGAAGGGCCATGGACTACCAGGGGGAAAAAAAGACCCCCAGCTGAATATACCGATATGTCAGGGTCCACAGTTCACGGAGGCCTCAGGGATGTAAAGAAAAAGGCAAACTTGAGGTTGGAGACAGCAGGGAAATGGCGGAAGATTGGAGATAAGAGGGTCCCTCCTGGGCTGAGAGAGGAGCTGCAGGTTTCGCTGCTACCTGAAACTCTGGGGTGAGAGGACAGGACAGAGAAGAGCCCTGCATGCAAAGGGTGAGCCCTTCCTTCAGGTCCACAGGTAACCCTTACCTGACACCTTGCACTTTCCAATCCTCACCTGCTGGGATGACTTGCAAAGATGTTTCACACAGTCTTGCAAACACTCCGGCATGTATATTTATCCAGGTATTCTAAAACTTTACGGACCCTAACACACCAGCCACTTTTAAACCATGGGACAGTCTGGAGGAGGCTGCAGAGGGTGCTGAGCTGGGTCTCAGTCGTTTGCCTGACAGGATCTTCTGGGGCAGTTTCTGCATTACATGAGTTCTTTCACAGTAGCCCCTTCGTGGAGCCTGAGAAGTTCAGATGGCCTCTTTGGAAGCTTCAGAATATCATTATTTACTAATATTTTAGTGCAGGATCTTTGCAAAGAAGAAAAATATCACTACATTCTTGGTGGTGATATTCTTGGCACATTCTTGACACCACCAAGGATAAGTGTAGAGTATCAGATTACTGGTGTTTTGCATGTATATTAAGCATGCAGAAGTTGTTGGTGGATTGTTATAGAGGGGTTTGAGAGTTTCCATATTTGGGGAGGCTGGCTGGGGTTTTTAGATAGGCTGGGACATTATTTTCCCTATCCCTCAAAGTAATGGGATTTGGTTGAAACCTATTTCCCAGAACAGGCTCTTCAGATGACAAGGGAGGACAGCATTTGATGTTTTCGCCAAGTGATTGCTTTATTTCAGGAAATATTTAATTTGGAGGAAACAACAGATGGGCATGGGGTTCTTGTTGCTTAATATAAAACTCATGATTTCAAGTCTTGAGTTTCCCACAGGAAAAATCCAAAGTGAGTGTGGGGAAGGGCCAGGAGCACGTTCTCAGAATTCACAACTCTTCAGACACTGGAGGGTGCTGTTATTAATTCTCCATTTCATTTTCTCATCATTAACTCTAGTAATTCTCAGAAACCCTCACCTATATTAACAGCAGAGTGCCATGCAGTGGTTACTGGGGCTTCTCCATAGCACTTTATTACAATTAACTTCTGTTCCCGAGAGATTGATTTGGGGCCCATCTCTCCGGCCAGCCTAGCTTCACTGCTGTTACAGGATTTTAAAATGACTGTGCATTGTAACAACAGCAAATATCACAGCCACCGAGTCCTGACACCAGTCAACCACCACCAGGCTCCACTCAGATCAGGGTTCTGACTCCCCAGACGGCAGGGCTTGGTACATGGGATGGCAACTTACCATGCACTTCACTGGTCACCATAGAAACAGTGAGAGGTTTCCTTAATTTTTTTAATTTGGGAAAAGATATGAAGTTGTAACATTTTAATATTTTTGTATCACAGTATCTCACATTTGCTTGATTCATTATTTTAATTTAGAAATGAATGACCTAAATATAATAATGAAACTATTTTTCTTCATCTTTCACAGCATGGGTTCAACAGAGTAAACATAAATTTGGTATATTATAATGAAAATCTCTCATTTAGAAATACAGAAACTAAAAACGGTTGCCCAAGTCATGAAAATACTGAAACATGCTACAACATAGATGACCCTTGAAAACATGCTAAGTGACAGAAGCCAGACACAAAATGCCATATATTGTATGATTCCCTTTATATAAAATGCTCAAAATCTACAAATACATAGAGAAATTTAGTGGTTGCCAGGGGCTAGGGTGGGGGGAATGGGCAGTAACAACTAATGGGTATTAGGGTTTCTTTTGGGGATGATGAAAATGTTCTAGACTTAAGACATTGGTGATGGTTGTGCAACTCTGTGACTGTACTAAAAACCACTGACCTGTATATTTTAAAAGGTTAAACTTCATGGTCTATAAATAGTATTTTAATAAAACTGTTCAAAAACTTTTTTTTCTTAAGTGGCTGCCTCTAGTGAGGAGGCTAGGCAGGAGGAAGGGAGAGAGATGACACCTCTCCACATCATCAGTTCTATCCTTTTTTTCTCAAGAGTCACCTTCATGTCCTTTAGTCACAGAGTCCCCCTGCTTTGACTCCCTAATACCACTCATATGTTGCTCCCAGGCCCTGGTCACACTGAAGCCTGAAACACCATCCTGCTTCCCACACCTCTGCCAGGGACACCTGTCCAGCCACACTGAGAACCTTGGCACCTCCTGCTCCCAACATTTCGGAGGCACTTTATTATCATCAGGATGGAGCCCGGCTGGATGATTCATCCTGACTTCTCCAGACCAAAATCTAACTGGTGTCAGGTTTCACCCAGACACTGGTCATGCAGTCCCCCTCATCCACACTCACTATGGTGCCATAGGGGGCCAGACCCCTGCTTGCCAGGCCACGCCCATCCAGCTGATCCTCATGTGTCTTGTGTAGCCTCCGTCACTACAGCAAAGGACCCTAGCTGCTCTGTGCCCCATGACCTCTGTGCAGACTCTGGCTTGCCTCCCAAGGCATGAGCTGGGCTCTGCTTCTCCACAGCTCTGAGCCTCCCCAAGTGTCTCAGGCTTCTGTGCCGAACCACATGTGCAGCACAAGGCAGGCCTTGAGGCCTCAGTAGCTGAGTGAAGCACTCTGGGAGCTCCTTAAGACAAGGGCTCAAACTTGTCCTTATTCCCCTCTCAGCAAGCATAGCATTCACCAAACATCAGCCTGAATCTGGCACTAAATACATGAGGGAAGGTGGGAAAAGGAAAGCGGAGGGGGCTGCCAACCAAGGGGGTTGCCCCTCATTCATCAAAACAACCCACAGCACAGCCGGGTCTCAGGACTGTGAACAGCCTGGTAGATAGAGGCTCTGAGTCATGGAAAACTGAATTCTCCCTGTCTGTGCTCAGGAAGTGATAAACTTCTGACTGATTCCTTCTCTACCCAAACTAGCTGTTGTAAACTAAGGAACCATAAGGACTGGGATGGCTGGTGACAATCTGGGCACCTTAGGGAATAGGGCAGCCCTTTAGGAAAAAGCATAAGCCCCATCTCACCTGGACCTGGGCTACTGGGAGCCCGGCAGCCTTCCTCCCCTCCTCAGGGGTCTCCTCCACACGCCAGGCAGAGTCCTGAGGACACAGAGCTGGGGGAGGAAAGCAAGGTCACAGAAGCAGTTCTCCCTGCCAGAAGTTTGCCCACTTGAGTCCTTCCTCCTAGGGAGGTGCAGAGAGAGGGAGCCCCGCCCTTCCCGTTGGGCAAATGGGGAGCCCAGCCCTTCCCATTGGTCAAGGGGAGAGACTTGCCTTCTCATTTTATAGATGAAGCAAAGGGGGCTCCAAGAAGATAAGGAATGTATCTAAACGCATGAACCCACACTGTCCCCCTTTGTTCTGAGGCACTGTCTCTGAGAAGCAGTGTCTGTTCACAGCCCTACTGGGCCTGAATTATCACACATTCATTCTCATGCACCCTGTCCTGGAGATGTCAGCACCACTTCACACCCCGGCAGAGTGTTCTGGGCCCTCCCTCTGTTCCAACTCTGCACAGAGACAGATCTGGATCAGAAACCCCTACCCCAAAGCCCCACCTGGTTCCCCAGGTCGGATCCCCAGCCAAGGCAGGTCACTGCTGGGAGAGGCCACACCATGGCAGCCAATGAGGTTGACGGGAACACAGGCTCTTGACTCACCCCAGGAGGCCCATGGGTCAACAGCTGTCATCCCCCAGGACTGATCCGTAAGGACACCTGCACCAGAAAACCAGGTTAGAGCAAGGAAAGGCGAGGCACCGTGACACCAATACCAGCGACTAAAGGCCACAAAATGGAAAATGAAGCCTCTCTCACTAACGGGCATAACAAAGTTCCATAAATAATGCCCAAAGGCATAAGAAAAGATCCACCACAAGAAACTAGATTTATATCATAAATGCACAGGTGTGTCACTGTCAGGAAATTTATGAATATGATATAGCCACAGAACAATTAATAACAGAACCCCTTAAACAGTTAAAGAGGCTCTCTGATAAAATGTTTAACATAGCCTAATTTTTAAAAAAGATTTTATTTCTTTCTTTTTAGACGGGGGAAAGGAGAGAGAGAGAGGGAGCGAAACATCGATGTGACAAACACAGATTGGTTGTTTCTTGTATGTACCCTGACTGGCGACCAAACCCTCAACACAAGCATGTGCCCTGACCAGGAATCGAACCCTTGACCTTTCACTTTGCAGGACAATGCCCAACCAACTGAGCCACATTGGGTCAAAGCAAACATAATCTAATTTTTTTTTAATATAAATAACAGAAAGATACTCCCTTGATGTCTTTGATGACAAATACCTGAAACCTCACTTAAAAGTAAAACACACCACTGACATCACACTAACATTTAACATTGCTCTTAAATTACAGGCCCATGCTATGTAAGTGGAACACAATAATAAAATTAAAACACAGGAATAGTAAAGAAATTTTGATTGTCTGTATTACTGTCTTCTAAGAAAGCGCACAAATAACCAAAAATTCTTTTTGAACTAATAAAACATCTCAGGAGACGACTATAAAACGTATAAAAATTACAACGTCGTTTACACCAAGTTTCCGATTTCCCCAATAACCAAATTTTCTAATTCTGTACCAAAATAGACACCCAGAAGCCCTCAGTTCCCACTGCCCCAGCTCTGACCGTTGCCTACAGCAAGTCACTGCCGGGAAGGCCCAAAGTTAACAGGATTTGGACTCACCCCAAGAGGTCCACGGGTTGAGGGCAGACATCCCGCAGGATGAACAGACCAGGCGCCTGCACTGGATTCGGGTGCAGTACGGGGCGCAACTTCAACCCCAACCTATGACAAAAGTGAAAAAGACAAAAGTGGTCCTTCCTCCCAGAGAATGCGGTGGAAACAAGTAAGAGAACTCCGCCACAGAAGCAACAAGAGTCCTAGGGAGCGGCGTTAAGGAAACAGGACCGGGTAGCTCCGTTGGTTGGAGCGCATCGCGACGAGGCTCCAGCTAACAGAGCCACCCTGCCAGAGCGAAAACGGTTAATTTTAACTTCTGTCCCCTTCTGGTGGAGAGCCCAGACCGCGCGCCACTCCCACGTTCCGGGTCTCTGTGCCAGTCCCGCGACTGGTGAGGGCACCAGCGCCAACTGGCAGGGCCCTGCGGATTCCGGGATCCGTGAATAACGCACCGGGAGCGGCGCCAACAACGGGAGCAGGCGAACCGCTTTCTGGAGCGCTCTTTGCCACTTGACCAAGTCCCGCGGCCACTGAGTGTTTCAGAGAGCCCAGCGCTGTCCCCAGCCCACGTCGGACGTCCTTCAGCGCTTTAAGCGAACGGGCCCGAAGGCGGAACGCCCGCTGGCTGTGAAATGTGGGTGTTCCCCACCAACGGCCCCGGAGGCGCCCCCCTCGCCTGCTTCCTGGCCTCGGGCCCCACATTTCCACCCCCGACGCGACGCGACGCCACGTCCGGGGACGCGTACCAGCCAGCGGTCCCTCACCTGGTCCGCGGCGGCCGGTCGCCGCCTCCGGGCTGGTCCGCGCCGCCCTCGGAGGCGACTTCGCGGGCGCTACGCTGGGCGCTCGGCTTTTGTTTAGCCCCGGGCCCGGCCGGCGGCGCGCGGCCTGAGGGACAAAGACGCGCTGGGCTGGGGCCGCGACCCGGCGCTAGGGGCCGTCCAGCCGGGCGAGCTCGGCTGCGAGCCCTGAGGCGGAGGGTCGGCGGGTCGAGGGAATGGGGAAGCGAAGCCGGCGGAAAACGGCAGGCGCAGGACCCGCCCGGGCGCCGCGCCGGCCCCAGTGGCAGGCACCGCCTCTCTCCGTTCGTTCACCCGACCCTCCGGGGCCCCTCGGCCCGGCGACCGCCTCACCTCGGCCGCGGACAATGGCGACCGCTCCCCCGGCGTCGTCCGAAACGCGCCGCGCGGGCTGCTGGGAGTTGTAGTTCCTGACGGCGTACTTCCGGCTTGAACGAAAACGCCGCCAGGCCAGTTGCCCGGAGCTTCTCCGCACGGAGTTTCTCCGCTCGGAGCCCCGCTTCCTCAAGGGGAACTTGACCCCAGGGACTGCTCGGGTCCCAGGTGGGCGGTATTGTCCCCGCCATTCCACCACTGCTGCCCGATTTAGTAGTGGGGGAGTTGGGAGGGGTCGGTGTCAGGCTTTAAGACCTCATCAGTTTGCCCATCTGTAAAGTGACAGCTCACGGTAGCCACATTTGGTGAATACAGGAACTTGGTGAAGTTAGAAGTGTGGGTGAAAAAAAGTGCTCTATGGAAAGTAACCTCACAGGGTAATTTGATCCTACATTCCGAACTGGGCACATACTTAGGTTGTGGGCATGAACCCTGTTCCAGGAGCGCATGGGAGGTAATGGATCGATGTTTCTCTCTCTCCCTTGCTATTTAAAACCAATGAAAAAAAAAAATCCTCCGCTAAGGCTTTTAAATAAATCATTTAGGAAAAAAGGAAAAGATATTGCTTAAAATCCCACCACGCATGCATAAATGATGTTAGCGTGGGTGGCATTCTTTCAGAATTCCCCTTGGAGAATCGTACGGTTTCATAGAGTTGGGAACACTGATGTCGTTATGAATCTAATTTTGTCTCCCAAAAATATGCCATTTAATTTCTGTACTATAATTACTGAAACACTCTCCTATTGCTAAGCATTTTGCTGTTACAGATTTATTTAGCATTTATTTAGCATTTTGCTGTTACAGATCATACCATAACAAAGGCCCTGTGCTCCCCCATGTTTTTTCATACCTGGGCAGTGACTTCCATGAAGAAATTGCACAGGTGAGATTGCTGAATCAGCTCATAAACATATATTTGGACACTTCCAACCTGACCACCCTACAAAAGGGTGCACCTGTATAACCATCCATGGGTGCTGAATAATAGGGTCCACTTCCCCACTATATTGCCTACATCCAACATTAAGTCTTTTTAAATCTTTGCCAATCTTTACCTGCCAATTTGCCTCCTTGGACTGCATTTTCTACATCTGTGAAATGGAAATTACAGAACTTCCCTCACTAGGATTTCTGCATTTAATAAGGTTATATAGATTGAGTGCTTCAGATACTGCTTGCCTCATAAAAGGTGCCCAAGTCAATGAACATACCTTTTTCATTTTTATTTACATCTCTTTGATTATTAATGATGCAAAAACACATTTTTATCTTATTTACTATCCATTTGTAATCCTTTTGTGAATTGCCTGCTCATACACATGGACTAGTAAGCAACCTTGCCTTGGTCCTCCTGGAGTGGAATGGAGACTGCTCTAGATCAAGGATCGGCAAAGCTTTTCTGGTAATAATGTTGGCTTTTCTGGCCATCCAATCTGTAGCAACTACTCAACTCTTCCTTATTAAACAGCTATAGACAATATAGAAATGAATAGGTATGTTCTATTTTCCAGTAAAACTTTATTTACAGAAACATATAGGCTGGATTTGACCTGTAGGACCTAGTTTGCCAACCTCAGCTCTAGAGTCACCAGTAAGCCTGGTATCTTCATACAATAAAAATACTTCTTTCCTGTTACCAGGTTTTTTCCTAGAATAAATATTTAAATTTTATCAACTTCTTCCTCATTAATCATTGAGATGACTGGCTTTTGTTCACTGCTTAATTAAGATAGAACATTAAATTCTATATTTCCTAACAGGAAGAGCCACGTGCAATTCCTGGAGTTCATGTTCCTAAATTCAGGGGTACTAGCCGTACATTATCTAATCTGGAGCTTTCACATTAATATTCCTCAGAGATACTGGCCTTTTTCTTTGAGTTTTGACAAATTGGTATCACAAAAGAGGTAAAAGTTCACCTTTCTGCTTGTTTTGAAATAGTTGTACATCAAAGAGTTACTATTTTTTTCCAGTATTTTTTTATTGATTGATGTGTGAGGCAGAAGGAGAAAGAAAACTATTGATTTGTTGTTCCATTTATTTATGCAAGCATTGGTTTCTTCTTGTACATGCCCTGGCCACAACCTTGGTGTACTGGGACAACACTCTAGCCAACTAAGCTACTTGGCCAGGATCAAAAGTTTCTATTTCTTTTATAAAAAGATTTATTTATTTATTTATTTATTTATTTATTTATTTATTTATTTATGTTTAGAGAGGGGAAGGGAGGGAGAGAAACATCAGTGTGTGGTTGCCTCTTGAGCGCCCCCCACTGGGGGCCAGGACCCCAACCCAGGCATGTGCCCTGACTGGGAATTAAACCCGCGACCCTTTGGTTCTCAGGTGGGCCCTGAATCCACTGAGCCACACCAGCCAAGGCAATGTTTCTGTTTCTTAAGGTGAAAATAATTCACTGGTAAAATAGTTTGGGCTTAGAATTTTACTGTAGAGTAATTCTCTGAGAACTTTTTCAATTTAAGGCAAAATGTTTAGTCTATTTAGGTTTTCTGTGTCTTCAGTCTGGTTATATTTTGCTAGAATACTGTCTTTTCAGCTAAGTTTTCAAATGTACGCAAAAATATACAAACCATTTGATATTATTTTATTTATTTCCCTTTTTATTCTCTATGTAACAAATATTTTTGTTATTATTTAGCTTTTTCTCAGAGTCACCTTTTACCATGTATTTTTTTGTTTTTATCTTATAACCTTCCTTCTGCTTGGTTAGAAATATTTTTTTTCTAAATCCTTGTGTTGACCACTAAATTTAGTTCTATTTCTTGTTTTTGCTATCTAAGTGCACCCATTCCTAATGATTCAGACTAATAGTTGATCTACTTCTCCCCTGTCTTTTTATTAAATGATTCTTTATTGTAATTTTCCATTACCTTAGTTCCCTTATACTCCTTTCCCGTTGTCTTTTTATGTATTGTAAAATTACAAAAATTTTGAGAGAAATGTGAAAAAGAGTTACACAATATTCCAAGACTCTTATTAATTAGATATGTTCATTTCCATGTCTTCTTTTAAGGCTTTGTCCAAATGCACAGGTACAGTAGCATAGCCATAATTCTGCATCTTTTGCTGTACATTATAGGTGTTTCCCATGTTTGTACATGGTCTTCATAATTAGTTTATAGTGACTTCCTGAAACAAACCAGGAGTAGCCTACCTTTCTAGCATCAGGGGAACAACAAACTAAGTAACGGCACTCTGGCTTTTGGGAATAGTACATTGTCATTTAATCAAATATTGTCAACTTATTTTGACTTCTCAGCAACAGCGTTTCCTACACTGGTTGATCATGCTAATTGGTACTGGAGTTTTGATCTTAGTAGTTATTTCTCATTGCCAATTTCCTAGAGTATCAAATGCCACTCAGGCTCAGACCTTCTCTGGAAATGGGTCAAAAAAGACAAAATCTAAATGTAATTGCACAGCATTTGTTATTAAAATGAAGTGTGTAGTTTTTCCCCTCTGGTTTGAGTTCTTTGGTGCCCAATAAAGTCAGAACCTTGACCAAAAGCTTTCTCACACTGATGACGTTTATACAATTCCTCTCCAGTGTGTGTTCTCTTCAGCTGAGTGAAATATCAATGAAAACTGCAAGTTTTCCCACATTCATTATACTTATATGGTTTCTTACCAGTATGGATTCTCTTGTAAACTGTCAGGTGAAAGCTGTGGCTGCAGCCTTTTCCACATTCACTACATTTGTATGGTTTCTGTCCAGTATGCGTCCTTTCATGTAGTACATATGATGAGCAGTCACTAAAGGCTTTGCCACATTTGTAAAGTTTTTGTCCAGTATGTGTTCTCTTATGCACATTAAGATTAGACTTTCCAATGAAGGATTTTCCACATTTATCACATTTATAGGGTTTCTCTCCAGTATGAGTTTTCTGATACACAATAAGGTAAGAATTTTGGCTAAATGGTTTTCCACATCTATCACATTCATATGTTTTCTTACTAGTGTGAATTCTCTGGTGTAAAATGAGGTAGTCTCTACTAGAAAGACTTCCAACATTCACTACATTCATAGGTTTTTCTCTCTGCTGTGATTTCTCAGATGATGAATAAGAGACAAAAGCTTCTTAAAGCCTTCCCCACATTCACTACATTCATAGAGTTTCTCCCCACTATGAGTTCTCATGACCTGAGAGAAGCGTGACCTACGGGTAATAAGATCTCCACTTTCTTTACATCCATAAAGTTTCTCTCCTGTATTAATTATATTAGATGTAGAAAGGTATATACTCTGGTTGGAATATTTATCATGCTCATTCATTAATACGTTAATAGTTTTTCCAAGGCTTGTCTACATAGATTGCCTTTACAAAGTTTCCTTCCTACCAAGATTTCCTGACAATTTTTAAAAACAAAATTATGCTGCCCTAGCTGGTGTGGCTCAATGGATTGAGCACTGGCCTGTGAATTAAAGGGTTGCAGGTTCGATTAACAGTCTAGGGCACATGCCTGGGTTGTGGGCCAGGTCCCCAGTATGAGGACACATGAGGGGCAGCCACACATTAATGTTTCTCTCCCTCTGTCTCCCTCCCTTCCTCTCTCTAAAAATAAATAAATATTTTTTAAAAACAACCGAAAAACAAAATTATGCTATAAGAATTGAACTCCTGAGTCAACTCAGTGAAAATGTTCTTTGATAAGAATTCTTTGTGAAGAAACAAAGTCTGAATTGAAGCTGCATTTTCTGACAACTTCAGCATTTTCCCAATCCCTGTCCTGGGTCACTGTTGTCCTTGTTTATATTCCTCTGGCCCAATACTTCAGTAATGTTCCTTTTGCTTTGCTGATTCATTCTCAGGTTCCTAGTCACATCCTACAGCAGAACTCCAGGAATCATCTGCTGTGAATCTTACCAGGTGCATGTTGCTAGGCAACTTTTCACCAGAAATGGCTTCCATTGATGGTGACTCTTGACTTTTAAATCTGTTCTTCCATTCTGGGAGGTGGTGAAAAACAATTGGGGTACTTAGGGGGAAAAAAACACCCCAACAATTCCTAGATTGAGGTAAATGCAACAAGATGTGCATGACAGAAGTAGAGGTTTTAAAAATCAACTAAGGAAAGAGATGGAACTATAAGAAGAGAAGCCACAAAATGTACACACAGAACAAAAGAAATCTATAGGAAGACTGCTCGACAAAGAGTGATTGGCAAAACAGGTAGAGGGGACACCATTAGGAAAAATAACACGAAATAAGCAGATGTTCCCAAAAATGAAATATTCTGGACAGCAACCCTTCAATGCTTAGATATCTCCAAATTCTGATCCATCTCCCTTCATCCTGTAATGGACACCATGCTAATCTTCCTAACAAGCCAGTTTCACAGTGCCAAGAAAATAGTCCTTTAGATCCATCCCTCCCAAGCACACAGAACCAGTATCAAACTACCAGTTATTCCTGTCCTGTTCAGTTACTTTCTTTTTTTAAAGATTTTATTTTTTTAAAGTTTGTTTTTCTTGAAACGGCTTTGTAGAATCACCACCTTTTAGGATTTTATATATTTATTTTTATTTATTTTTTAAGATTTTATTTATTTCAGGAGAAAGGGGAAGGGAGAGAGAATGAGGGAGAGAAACATCAATGTGTGGTTGCTTCTTGAGCACCACCAACTGGGAACCTGGCCTGCAACCCAGGCATGTGCCCTGACTGGGAATAGAGCCAGCAACCCCTTGGTTTGCAAGCTGGCACTCAATCCACTGAGCCACACCAGCCAGGGCTATTTTTTTATTTTTAGAGAGAGGGGAAGAGAGGGAGAGAGGAGAGAAACATGTAAGTATGAGAGAAACATCGATCAGCTGCCTCTCGCACACCCTCCACTGGGTACCTGGCTCAGAACCCAGGTATGTGTCCTGACAAGGAATCAAACCTGCCACCTTTTGGTCCACAGGCCATCGCTCAATCCAGGGTTTGTTCCATTTTCTTTTCTTTTCTTTTTTAAAGATTTTATTTATTTTTAGAGAGAGGGGAAAGAAGGGAGAGAGGGAGAGAAACATCAATGTGCAAGAGAAAACACATTGGTTACCTCTCACATACCCCCAAACTGGGGCCCTGGCTGGGAATTGAACTGGTGACCGTCTGGTTTGCAGGCTGGCATTCAATCCACTGAGCCACACTACCCAGGGAAATCATCCTGTTTTCTTTCATGTTTCTTTAGTTCTCATTCTATATGATCATTTCTCCCATTAATACACAGCTGCTATCTATCCAAGGACCTACCTTTGATCCCCAACGTCTTTGGGGTCAGCAACCCTTCCCCTTCTTCCCCTCATTTACATCGTTAACTTCCAGGTCACCTCCTCTGGGAGACTTTCCCTGACCTCCCAACCAATATAGTTTCTCCTCAATTTCTACCTCACTATCCTGTTTTATTTCACTATATCATTTGACCAATATTCCTTACTATTATTGGCTTCTATTGACTGTCTGCATAGCCTGGGTTTTAAAGGATTACATGTAGCCCTGGCTGGTGCGGCTCAGTGGATTGAGCGCCAGCCTGCAAAAGGAAAAGTCACCAGCTGGAGTCCCAGTCAGGGCACATGCCTGAGTTGGGGGCATGTGAGAGGCAACCTCTCTCACACATTGATGTTTCTCTCTCCCTTTCCCTCTGTCTAAAAATATAATAAATAAAATATTTTTAAAAAAAAAATAAATATTAAACTGACAAAGACTTGATATAGCAAAGACAATTATTGAATATAACAATAAAATTAGAGGTGGACTTCACTACCTCATTTCAAGATTTACTGTGAAGCCACAACAATTAAGACATATGTTGACACCAGGCTGGAAAAAAGTGGATCAGTGAAAGAGAAGAGAGTGGAGATGTATATGTATATATCTACACATATACATTAAATTGATTAAAAATTTTTTTCAATTGATTTTAACACATGCTTCAGTCTAATATAATGAAATAAAGCTTTTCAATAGTGTTTGAAAAAATGGATAACAATAAGAAAAAATAAATGTCTTGATTACAACCTCCCACCTACATAAAAATTAATTCAAGGTGAATCACAGGTCTTAATGTGAAAGCAAAAATTATAAAGGAATCAGAAGAAAATAGAACAGCTTTGTGATTTTGGCATAGTCAAAGATATCTTATCATGCTATAAAAAAACTAACTGTAAAAGAAAACATTAATAAAAGGAGACCATGCTAATCCATGAGTCAGCGACTGCACTCCTAGATATTTACCCAAGAGAAATGCAAACATAGGTCCACTAAACACATTGCACAAGAATATTCATAGCTCTGGCCAGTGTGGCTCAGTTGGTTGGAGCCTGGAACGTTGTCCCACACACCACTAAATTGTGGATTCCATCCCTGGCCTGGGTGCACACAGGAGGCAACTGATCCATGTTTCTCTCTCACACAGATGTTTTTCTCTCTCCCTCTCTCTCTGAAAGCAATGGGGGGAAAAAAAAGAGGGAGGAGGGGTATAAGGCAACTAAAAGGTAATGGAAAAAATACAATAGATTTTTTTTTAATTTAAAAATTAAAAAAATTTTCAAAAACACCCATTGTCTTCAAAGTAACAATAGGATGGAAGACTGATTTCTTCACATAAATTGTGGGGTCCAGAAGACAACAGATGGTGCCTTTAAAGTGCTGGAAAAAAACTGCCAACCTAAAATTCTCTGCCTAAAGTATCTTTCCAAAATGAAGATGAAATAAAGGCATTTTCAGGCAAACACAAAGTGGGGGAATTTTGTCACTCTAAAAGAAATGATAAAGGGAGCACTCAAGCTAAAGGAAGATGATTTCAGGTGGAAATCTGAGTATGCCGAAGATAATGAAAAGTAAAAGAAATGGTAGATGTGAAGGAAAATACAAACGCTGACTTTAAAGACCCCTTTCCCATCTCACCTGGGCAGGAATGTTGGGAGAGATCTCTGTTCAGCATCCAGGACTCTCCTCCAAGATCTAGCTGGGCAACAACATCTGGCTAAGGGATACGAGGCCCTGTTTGGAGGAGAACCCCTCCTAGGCTTCAGTGACCCCACACTCCCAACAGGTCAAGCCCACATTGCTGAGACTGCTAGCAAACAGAAGTCATAACTGGGCATAGCTTCGCCCACGGTGACCAGGTGCCTAAAAGTCTCCAGTATCATGTCGTGGTACAGGGTCCTCTGGGCAGGGCCCAGGAGCTCCCACTCTTCCAGGATGAAGTTCACAGCCATGACAGCAAAGGTTACCTGCTTCTGAAATGTCACCCAAACATTTGCTGATCCAAAACCCCTATCTCTGCAAAGTTCCGTAAAGGGAAGAGAGAGGGGTATGTGGAATATGGGGAAGGACCCAGATGCACAGGGAGATGTCCTGAAAGAATTCTGCTTGCACTGGTTGGGTGGTTCAGCTGGTTGGAACATCATCCCATACACCAAAAGGTTGCGGGTTCAATTCCCAGTTGGGGTGCATACAAGAGGCAACCGATTGATTCTCACATTGATGTTCTCTCTCTCTCTGAAATCAGTAAAATAAAAATAAAAATAAAAATAAAAATAAAAAAGGATCTTGCTTCTCAGGGACACACTGGAGCTTTCCTGGAGGCACCTGGGGTCAGCCATTTCGTAGGAGATCTCCATAAGGCTTAAAATATGACCCCTAAGAAGCTCTCCTACTTCTTAATCAACTCGTGATCTTCCACAAGGTTAAAGTGTACAGTCCCCTTCCTTCTTATACTACCAAGCATAAAAAAATGACAGTGTTAATATCTGCTGTTGGCAATGTAAACATTTGTCGAGAGTTTTCCAGGCCGGGGACTGTATAAGTTAGCACCCCAATTCCTGGAAAGTCACTTAATCCTCATAACAGTCAAGGAAGGTGTTAATTCCGGGCACTTTTGTTTGTTTTTCCCAACGTGTCCAAGTTTTGGAATCACGATTATGCTGGCATCATTAAAACTCATTGAGATTGCTCCAGCTGGATTGCCCAGTTGGTTGGAGCAGCTTCCTGTAAAACAAAAGGCTTCCTGATAGATCCCAGTTAGGGCACGCACTTAGGTTGCCTATTTGATCCCCTATAGGGGCGCCTGTGGGAGGCAACCGATCTATTTTTCTCTCACATTAATGTTCCAAGCTCGCTATGTCTCCCTCTCTCTCCTCTCTCTCAAATCAATAAACATATCCATAAGGGAGGATTACAAATGAAAAAACAAAATCAGTAAAAACTGAGATGCCCTGACCCCTTAGCCCAGTTGGTTAGAGCTTCCTCCAGATACGCCAAAGTTTCAGTTAGATGCCAGCTGAGAGCATAAAGAGGCAACCAATGAATGCAAAATTAAGTGGAACAACAAATCGATGTTTCTCTCTCTTCTTCTCTAAAATCAATGAATAATTTTTTTTAAAGAATCAACCAATTCATATATAAACAAGTGGGGAGAAATGTTCCCTCTTCCAGACAAATTATTCCAGGTGAGGGAAAGACGGGAATTGTTCCTTCCTTAAGTGTGCGGTAGCTGAAGCTCTCTGCGTCTGACTTTGGGACTGGATCCGAAGTGCTTATACGATTACTTTGTTGGTACTTTAAGGACCCCATGGCTTGGATTCACTGCCTCTTGAATCCCTCCGTGGCCAGGGTGACAGGCTGAGGCTGAGGGGACGTTCAGAGGGCGGGGGTACCAGGCAAGGTCTCACCTTGGAGAGACACGCACACCTAGGTGTAGGGAACAAATACAAACTCCCCAAGCCCAGCCAGTCAGGAGCAAGGGGACGCGGCCACTCACCGGAGGATGGGCGGCCAGAAGCCCTGAGGCAATGGTCTCCTTGGACTGTGGGGTGAAAGCCCAGACCGGCGTGAGGAAACCCGTAAGAGAACAGCGCTCCGCGCTTCCCCTCAGAACCCGAGACCGACAGTCCACGGCTCCTCGGCGGGAAGGGCTCCAGGCGGACAAGGGGAGTCCGACCTGGAGTGAGTCCTGGTGCAAGAGGTTCCCCACGGCGCGGAGCAACCGACGTTCCTCGAGAGAGTAGCCTCCTCTCGGGGCCCAGAACCGGGACGGAGGCGAAACTACAGCGACCAGAAGTCCCCGCTACGAGGCCTCCTGACCAATGGGAGAGCGCAGCCGGGGTCGCTGCTGCGACACAATGAAGCCGCGCGTGGGCTACCGGGAGTTGTAGGCCCATGGCCCCAGCCCTCCAGTCGGGCCACTGAGCGCCCGGAGCCGGACTGCTTTTGCCAGAAAGCGTCAGTGACGGTGCGGATGTCGGTCCAGTGGGGCGTCCACGATCCGGCCTAGACTGGACACGGGGTCTCCCGGGACTTGTGGTCCAAGCGCCCCGGCCAGCCCGGGGCAGCAACGACAAAGCCTTTTCCCACTTTAATTCCGAGAAGCTCCCGTCGGGCAGGAATTCTGAACTCCACAAAGGCGGTGTCGGAGAGCCGGCGGAGCGTGTAAAACATGGGGCTGAGAATAACGGGATACAGGGACTCATGGTTACACCGGCCTCCGCCAAGCGCGGCTCTCGGATACCCAGCGCCCGCGTACACTTCTCCCAGAAGGCTCCGCGGCAGGGGTGTCCCTAACTACGGTGGGAGGCAGTGGAGCGGTTCCAGGTAAATCGACAAAACGAAGGAGCTAAGCCTCCTAAGAGTTGGGGTCCACTGTGACAGGACTGGGCCTTTTTCCTTAGAGCTGGGGACCACACCTCCCGGAAGGCCATGCTGCAACCCGGAGGCTGGGGGCGTCTCCACTGGGCCGAGAGAGAGTTTTATAAAACCATTTAAGTATGGGTACCAGGACTAGAACTTGGGTCCCAAACAATCCCACAACAGGGAGAAGCTGCGGAAGGAACTCTCGCGTGGCCTCCAGGAGTTGTAGTTCGATGCCCGCCGGAGGAGACTCAGTCTCGGGGAACGGCGGACGTGACCTCCGTCCGGCCCACCCGCGCCAGAGACCGGAGTCGGGGCTTTGCGTGAGACTGTGATGCTGCGGTCGGAGGCGTCTGCGAGCGGCGCGCGGAGCCCCGCCCAACGGCTTAGGCTGCGGCCCTGGGCGGGTCGAACACCGAAACCACGGGACGCGGGCGCGAACCCCTCTGGGTGATGTACTTTGCGCCCCCCACTGCCGCGATGACCGCGGCCTCTGTGCCACTATCTAGCTGTGAACGGCCCCGGACGGGTCGGCCCCGCTGAGTTCGCGAGGCCAATCTCGGATTCCGACCTTGCGGGTGCTCTTCTAAAGCCCCGCGTGGGGGCGGGGCAATCAGGAGTAACCGGATGTAAGCGCGCTTCCCTCTGGGAGCCGTAGTTTGCCGACTGTTGGCGCAGGCGCAGTCCCGGCCGGTAGCGGCCGGGGCCTTTGTGCTGTCGTTCCTCCTGTTAAGTGAGATCGCGGATGGACGGATCGGCGGTCGTCGAGCTAGTAGGGGATTCGGCGTCCTCTCTGGGACTCCGGCCGTGGTGTGTACCCCAACCGCGCGTGATTGTGACAAGTCTCTTTTGTTCCTTGGGGCCCGCGGAGGCTCTCTTCGGGGAAGCGGGACGGGGCCGAGTGGGCGGGGCCCGGGAAAGAGTTAGGTGTTCCAGAGCAGGACAGGAGGGTGGGTGAGATCCTGTCTTTGGCGTAAGTGGTCAGCGTCTTCCGTCTCTTGGGGGCTCAGTCGGAGAGATAGTTGGCCTGACCGTTCAGTTAACAGAGCCAGCCTGACCTGCATCCGTCGCCCGCTGTTGTGGGGGCGGTCGGGATTCCGAGGCTGGAGACTGCCTAGGTCCCACCACCGAGTCCAGTGCAGCCTCGCCCTCCTTAGAAGCCTTCTCTTCCTAATGAAGGAGACCAACAACACAGGATTTTAATCCTTGTCACCTGGGACGCAGAAAAACAGACTCATTCTATGAAGCTTATTGAGCACTGACTGCATGCCAGGCACCCTCTATTATGCTTTATTAATTCATCAAACATGCATTTTAGATGTCCTGAGTGCCATTCCCTGTTCTATGCCCACGAGCCTCTGCACAGAGGAAACTCCCATCCTGAACACTGCAGTGAGGACAACACAGCACAGAGAGGAAGAGGCAGAATCGGGATGCATAGTCAGGGTCATCAAGGGAAGGTACACCGACAAGGGAAAGATATCCTACCTTGGGCCTGAATTTCATGTTGGGCAGTCAGACAGGGTGGAGCTTGTAAACCACGGGAAACCCGTAACTGTACGTATGTATGTCTTAGATGCTAAATAGGTGCTTACCGATAGGTGAGGCTTCCCTCCCAGCAGCAGACGCTGTCATGTGTAAACTGATGTTCTAGTCCTTTTTCACTTTCTCACACTTTAATTCATGTATTAGCCATGTTGGGTCACCACCCTCATTTCAGAGGAGAGGGAAGCTATGTCACATCAGGGAACTGTCTGGCTTCCTGTCATAATAATAGAAATAGTCAACGCCCTGGAAGTCATCTGCATTGAGGAGTATGTCCCTTGCCCATCCTGGTCCTCAGTTTTCCTGTCTTTGGAATGGCATGGGTAAACCTGACATCATTCTTCAACAGTGCCTGGAACAGCCCTGGCTCACAACAGGATCTTGGGAAATGCCAAGCTGAGGGACACTGTTGGTGGGTTTGGCCTGGGTGCTGGGCTCCAGGCTCTGGCAGCCGCAACTCCTCCTACCTCCAGGTAGGGGTTCTGACGCTTGGGGTCTCTGGTCACCACAGACACCTGTTCACTGTCTCACATCCCCTTTTCCCTCAGAACTGCCTACAGAGAAGCCAGCTGTTCATGCAATAGACCAGAAGAGGAGGGAATGACCACTGGGCTACTAGATGTGGGATTTCCGGTGAGTACACCACCACCCTCGCAATCCAGCCTCCCAGACTTGAGAGAAACCCCCAACAACGACCTTGGCCTTGTCTCACATCTCCAGCTGCTACCACTAGCAACCAGTGCCAGGTTTGCTCTGACTGAGGAAACTCCTCTGCGCTGTTACAGGAGAAAGTGACCTTTGAGGACGTGGTCGTGGACTTTACCCAGGAGGAGTGGGGGCAGCTGGAGCCTGCACAGAGGACCCTGTACTGCAGTGTGATGCTGGAGACCTTTGGGCTCCTAGTCTCTGTGGGTAAGGCCACACCCATGCCCCTCACGGACTCCTCTGTTATGGACTCTAATTCTCCTGTGTTAAAAGTGGGGGTATGTCTAGGCATTCAATGCAGTTAACTGCATCGTGTCTTGGGCTTGAGGGACGAGTCTGTTTCGGCTTAGAGATTGTCAATGAGGATGTTTTGCCTGCTAGTTACAGGTCTCACCTGCAAATGCCAGAGGCAGGACATCTCGGGAAAGAGGGACACACTGAGTCCCAAAACTGCAGAATCCCCCGCTAGAGCTGGGTCTTCCTCTGTTGCTGTCAGGAGCCCCCCTTCTTCCTCACTTCCTCCCTCCGTACCTTTTTGTACCACCATTCACAGAAGGGTACTCCCATCTTGTTTCAGCCACGAGGTCCTCGCCACACTGCTCATTGTTGCCAGAGGGCACTGGAAGAAGAGCTCTCTCTGGGTGTCCAGGCTGGAGTCATATGTCCCCCTCAGAGCTATGGGTGGGGTCAGGGACTGACAATGTAAGGACACTGAAGTATATTACCGCAATAAACTTCAGTCTTTGAGGTTACCAACAATTTGGGTCCTGGAAGGCTGAAGGTAAGTGAGTAGAGGACTGGTAGGGGCCCTGAGACACAAATGCTCACACCCTGGGTCTCCCCCCGAGCAGGACGTTTGCTCCTGAAGTACCCCCTCATCTCCCTGCTGGAGCAGGAGGCGGAGCCATGGCCTGTGGACGAAGAGGTTTCACAAGGTGTGTGTCCAGGTGAGATGAC
>PVJD01012231.1:0-41780 GCA_004026545.1 Mormoops blainvillei
CCCCTCCCCCTCCGCTGCCCCTCCCCCTCCACTTCCCCTTCCTTCCTCTTCTCTCCTCTCCTCTCCTCATTATCTCCCTGCCTCAACTCCCTCCTTCTTTTCATATGTTTATTAAATATGAATAAAATGGCAGCTGAATTCTATGTTTAAGAATAGACACATTTCTTATTTTCACAGCAATTTAGATGAGCAACAGGAACTCGTTGAAAGGGGTAAGTCTGCCTATTTTTTAACCAATGCCTCACCCCCTCCCCCACATTTGAATCCATTCATTTAAAATAAGAAATCCACACTTTTTATCTAACTTGGACCGCCTCTGTGGATTCAGTGACAAAGCTTAAATGTTCTTATTTAATCAGCAAGGATTAAATCCAAGATGTAAGTTTAGTGACGGGAGAGTGAACCCTTGAAAGATAGACCTAACGCTGGTCTTGACTCTTTAATCTGCTTAAAGATGACGAGAAACAGCTGATGCGTGTGGAGCCCATTCACGCAGACAATTTGCTGGAAACTTACAAGAGAAAGATCGCTGATGAAGGGAGGCTTTTTCTGGCCGAATTCCAGGTGGGCGCTCTTCTTGGTATACCGGGGGAAATTTTACTCCATGATCAAGACACCCAGTTGAAATTTGCCTCTAGCCTGTATCACATACCGCAACATCCTCAAAGCAGGCCTTTGCGGAAATTGACCGACCAGAAAAGACTCATCGGAAGCTGGCCGATATTCCAAAATAATGCTTCATTGTAGTAGTATATGTTACGAAACTGGATCACAAAACCTACTTGTCTGATTTCGCCCTCGGAGTCTCAGTAATCATCCAACTACGTGTTTTGGTTTTGTCTTTGAGTTCTATTTTTTTTTAAATTAAATTTATTGAGGTAACATTGGTTAATGAGGCTACATAGGTTTCAAGTATACGATTCTATGTTACGTCATCTGTGTATTGCACTGTGTTCACCACCCAAGGTCACATCTTCTGTCACCATATATTTGGCCCCCTTAACCCTTAACCACTCCCCACCCCCTTCCCTCTGGTAACTACCATACTGTTGTCTGTGTCTATGAGTTTTCGTTTGTTTGTTTTCCCTCTTTTATATTTAAATCACAGTTGACATGCAATCTTATATTAGCTTCAGGTGTACAACCCCATGATTAGACAGTTGCAGAATTTACAAAGTGATCACCCAGGAAATCTAGTACCCATCTGACACCGTATGTAGTTATTGCAATATTATGGTGTTTTTAATTGAATTTTAAAGTGGTAGAACAATTCTAAATTTCCTGTCCCTGAGAATTTATTCTCCAAGTGCGGAATTTATTCATTTTTTTAAGTGTTTTTTCCATCCTTCTTCCACATTCATTTCAGTGGCCACACACAGCCTGTCCATCCGCTTAAAGGAAGCATGTTGCCACCTGTTTCATTTCCATACCATAACTGGTGAGGGAGACACTGTTTTCCCTGAACCCGCTGTGACTCAGGGACCTTTGTGTCTTTCAGAGCATCCCGAGGGTGTTCAGCAAGTTCCCTATCAAGGAGGCTCGGAAATCCTGTAACCAGAATAAGAACCGTTATGTGGACATCCTTCCCTGTAAGTTTTCCTTGGGAGCGGGGCTTCCACGTGTGTAGGCTGCTCTCCTTTTCACCGTGGCATTCACTAATCTTCCTTTCCCTTGGACAGATGATTATAACCGTGTTGAACTGTCTGAAATAAATGGAGATGCAGGGGCAAACTATATAAACGCCAGCTACATCGATGTGAGTAAAATGCTAACTGCCAGGGTATTTTTTATCTTCATCATTTGCATTCCGTTCCTTCTTGTCATGGCAAAATTTTAGAAGTATTGCTAGAGATGGTTTGAAGGAAACCCATGATATCACTGCTCCAAACGACAAAATCGCTAATATTTGCAAGAATAGTTATTTATTATCTGCTGTTGGTGCTGCATGTGGCATTAGATTCTTTTCTCTGCAAACAAAAATGATACTAAGAATCAAAATACTCTGGCGCCCGGGGTATTGGGCTTAATGGTCTGCGCAGGTGCTTCTCACAAGAGCCCACCTCTGCGCCACCTGTATGCACTGTCGCTGTGCCCGCGAGGGCTGGGGCGCTCTGGGCGTCGAGCTGCCTTGTCCTGGTTCAGGTGGCGATGGTCTGTCGGGGGCTCCCGCCCAGGCCTGCCGGGCCCCGCACCGCTGGGCGCCAGCCACACGACATCGCGGGGACGTTCTCCTTGACCACACCCCCCGCTCACCCTTGTCATTCAGAAACAAATATCGTGTGTGGGAATTTATCCAAAATAGTTAAAAACGTAATTTACTGTATAGTTGTTAGATAAGTAATACATTACACATATTTTAAATTTTTAAGCAGTATAAACTTATAGAGAAACTGGAAAAAATGTTTCTGTCGCCCAGCACACCCTTCGCCCGATGCCTTCATCTGCCAGCTCTTATCTCTGTATCCAGCCGGAGTTTCTTTCTACATAAACACGAAAACTCCCAAACGCATTATCCCCCACTTTATCCAAAAACGTTAATGTAATATTCACACTGTTCTGAACCGTGCTTAAATTCACCTAAAACCTTTTATGTTGAATACACAGGGTGATCAGAAGGAAGGCCTGCTGGAGTGTGGTTGGCAGGGTAATAATATGGGCGCAATAATTTATAGTTTTAATTTAAACATTTCACCTAACATGTCACATGGTGTGCTTGAGTGTGATATTGTTATGTTACAGAATTACATGCTTATAATTTTGTAATAAAATATTCGGTAATGAAAAAGGTGCATCATTTGTGCCAGGCCCTATATATATAATATCATCACGGAGAGTCGATTTTCTTCAAGAAAAAAGCAATTGCAATTAAGGGGTGTTTTCTGTTTGTTTGTTTTGACCTGCTTGCATATATAAACTTTTCATGGAGTAGGTGAAACGGTCAAACGATGAGACTATATTTATTAACTCCAGCAGTGTCTTGGTTCCCAGGGCTGACCGCAAACTGGGTGGCTTAGGACAAGGGGAATGTCTTGTCTCACTGCTCCGGAGGCTGGAAGCCCAAAATCAGGGGGTCAGCAGAACCATACTGCCTTTGACCTTTTCTTTTTGTAAGAATTTAGATAGTCCCTGGGAAGAGAAAACCCCTCCATTTTCTACTCCAATATATATGGTAATTACGCTACTTGACCACACTATTGTTTCTCTGGCAAAGCTGCAAGTCCCCGATAGCAGTGCGTTTTTACACATTGACACGTTGCAGCCCCTCGGTAACTAACTCGCTGGTGAATGCACGAACATGTGAATCGTACTCTGTCATGTGAAGTTTCAGGAAGTTACTGAAATCAGTCATGACGTTTGCGCAGCTTGTGTGACTGGATTTCATCCTGGGGCAGAGTTTCCCTCTCTGAAGGGCTTTCCTGATTAATGAGGTGAATTGAAAGACTTTGAGATAATTTGGAAGAAAGTAGCCCAGAACTGTATCTGCCTTTGTGCCTCTTCTCCTTGGCAGCAGGGCGGAGAAAGCAGATGTTTGCAGGTGACGGAATCAATCTTATTGTCTCTCCTCTCTGGCATGGAGTCTAGGTGGGCACGGTGAGAGTAGCTTCAGGATGATTTGTTAAAAGAAATTGGGTAAAAATCCCCAAAGTAACTACATGTCTGGCCAGGAGGCCTGAGTCATGGCAGGTGGTGTGGGATCACTCCTGTCAATAGCTGTACTGCCACCAGTGAGAAGGAAGCCTAGCTTTTAAAAATTGTTTTGGATGTGGAGCAAAGACACACGAAGCCCTGACGATGGTTTGTAAATGTCACCTGACATGTTTAGTGCAAATGCCGGGCGGTGCGTCACTAAACCCCCCTTATGCTTACAAATGCCCAGGGAAATCCACAACCAAGAAGCGGTGGCCCTGGAACCACTGCCCACCGCCTCCGATCGCGTGCGGCGGAACAAGCGAGAGTTCCGTAAATAACATGTACTTCTGTGTGTGTTTTGAACAGGGTTTCAAAGAGCCCAGGAAGTACATTGCTGCACAAGGTAATCTGTCGGACTGTTCAGTATTCTTTTGAAACCTTGTTTTACAGCCCTTTCAAAAAGACATTTCTTGGTTTACATTTGTTCACCTCCCAGGTCCCAGGGATGAGACGGTTGGTGATTTTTGGAGGATGATCTGGGAACAGAAAGCCACGGTGATTGTCATGGTCACTCGATGTGAAGAAGGAAACAGGGTGAGGACCCAGAAGATTCTTAGGGGAGGGGCTGAGGTTAGCAAAAGACAGTTTTGAGCTGCATTTCCAAAAACCACACATGCGCTTGATAACTCAAAGAGACTGCTCTCTATTTTAATCAGTATAACGCTCGACCGAAATTTCTCAATTGTGGACAAAAGTAAAACCTCTACATACATACCCATGTGTACGTGTGCATAAAATTTAGACCTTCCTGCCTATCTGCTGGACATAAAAACTCGGTTCCTGTGTCTCTGCAGTACTGTTGTTAGTTCAGCACATTTCTCTTTTTCAAGATTTTATTTATATATTTATAGAGGGGAAGGGAGGGAGAAAGAGAGGGAGAGAAGCATCAATGTGAGAGAGAGACATCAGTCAGAACCATCGAGGTTGCCCCTTGTACCCACCCCAGCTGGGGACCAAACCCGCAACCCAGGCATGTGCCCTGACTGGGAATCGAACCAGCAACTTTTCTCTTTGCGGGATGGCGCCCGATCCCCTGAGCCACACTGAGCTCGGTCAGGGCGAGTTCAGTGCATTTCTATGAGCCGATGTCACAAGTGCTTGTGACTACGTGAAACAGTACTGACCTCAGGCAGAGGGGTGATCAGTCACATAATGTGAGTCTAGGAAGTGGGAAAACCTCCCCACCCCAGCCTGAACGAGCCCCCAGCGACCACTGAGCACGCCCTCCGCCGTGAGGGCAGCGAACCCAGGGTGGAGCACCTTCTGCAGGGCAGCTGGAAGCACCCCCCCAGGACCTGGCCGTGGAGAATGGAAGCTCTGCCCAGCTCCCACCTTCAGGTGTACATGGGCTTCAGAAAGAATAGCTGAATGTTTTGAGACTTTCCAATGACTTAAGTTTCTATTTCAATATTTTTTGTTTAAAGAATGTGTAATAAGCACATTTGTTCCACTGGAAAACTGGAATTATTGGTGATTTTTTTTTTTAACTATAGAACAAGTGTGCAGAATACTGGCCATCAATGGAAGAAAGGACCCGGGAGTATGGGGACATCTTTGTGAAGATCAATGAGCACAAAACGTGCCCAGATTACATCATCCAGAAGTTCAGCATTACAAACGTGAGTTTGTCTTACTGCTTCATTTTAATTTTCATACTGCTTGCCCAAAAACACAATTATGGAATATCCAGTGTGAGAAATTAAACTATACTTGGGAGAAAAGATTTTTTGTGACCTGCAAGAGGAAAAGTTGGGTTGGGGGAATAAAACAGGCCAACTGGGTCAGGATAAGTCACCCGGGGAAGTGGAGTTTGTCCGAGTCACACCAGAGCTGTTTGCAACGCTGCCTCACGAGATACAAAGGCAGAGTTCATGAGACGTGTTGAATCCACGATGGGCTCACTGAAGAAATAATAAAATGGTCTCTAGTCCCACTGGGTTTATTACCGACATGGGAAGAATATCTGTACCCTAAGGCACAGTTAGAGACTACTGCCCAGAGTACAAAGTTCTACGCAGGAGAAGTGCAGTGTTTAATTTGGAAAACTATCACTGCGTCCTTAATGAGTAGTTCAAATGGGGGTCTTCACACATGTCCGGGATTCCACTTATGAAAAGTCCAGAACAGGCAAATTTATAGACATGAAGGTGGTTAACAGTTGCTTGGGACTGAGTGGGTGGAGCAGACTTTCGGGATGATAGCTAAGAAGTGTTTCTTTGGGGGGGGGGGACTCCTGCAATTAGATAATGGTGATGATTTTACAACTCTGTCAATATAATGAAAAAATATACACTGTAAATGAATGAATTTTATGGTCTGTGAAGAATATCTTAATAAATCTGTTAAAAACAGAGGTCTTTCCAGACCGGCTTGAAATTTTCTCTGAATTTCACTTACCGAAGAAGGGTTTTCAGTAATCTAAATTGTATTTCCATATGGTCCGGATATATTTTCTGCAAGAAAAAAACATGCATTGTGTATTTATCCGAAGGTCTTCTGAGGTTTTCACGGCCTCCATAATTGTCATACCCGTGGAAGGCCGTGGAAGATGTCACCAATGGCTCATTCTTGAATAAGCCATGAGGGCCCCCGGCCGCAGCTGCGGGTGACACGTACAGGTCATTGCCGATCTGGCTACCTTGACAAGTCTGACGTCCCTATTCTTAATTAACTTGCTTCCTACCAAAAAGTCCAACCAGCCAAGCTCTGCTGTTTCTTCTGTTATTGAATGTAGGTGGTTCCTCTTCACACCCGGTCGGAGAACCATGAATCCCGCGTCTTCTCGTGGGTGCCTTGAAATCGGGACAAACCCGAGCAATAACTGGGCTGACTGTCCTCAGCCCGGTGGCTGCAGCTGACATTGCTGAGATGAGGGGGCCTAGGGAGAAATAGACTTACCCCAGCCATTCATCAGATTTACCTCACGGGACGGGTGTCCTGTGTGCTGGCCCACCACGCAGGAGAATTTCACTCAGCCGTGAGAACAGCCCTTCCTTTTCACACCCGCCCACCAACCCTGCGTCTCTCTGCGACCCAGGGTGTGCCTTTGTTTTCGGCTTTGCCACAGAAAGTTCCTAGCACTTTCAGTGACACTCTTGTACCTCACTTAGCTTCCTGGAAAGTCACTGCTGACCGGCTAGTGCGGGCCAGTCACACATGACATCCCAGTGACTGCCGTCCGTTAGAGGAGAAGATGTAACCACGGCTGAAGAAACGTGCCTGGGGGGTTGTCTGTACTGGTCACCCCTTCCTCTCATTTATGTTGGGGAGTTGGTTTTGGGAAAAAGAAAGAAAACTCAAAGAACGTATTATCTCTTGACTAGAAAAAAGAGAAAACGGCTGGAAGGGAGGTGACTCACATTCAGTTCACCAGCTGGCCGGACCACGGGGTGCCCGAGGACCCCCACCTGCTCCTCAAGCTACGCAGGCGGGTGAACGCTTTCAGCAACTTCTTCAGCGGCCCCATCGTGGTGCACTGCAGGTGGGGGCGCCGACGGGCCGGGCTCTCAGGGCCCCTCCCCTTGGCAGTGGCCATCCTGGGGACAGCCTCTGGGGGGAAACTCATCCTCTTTTCTCTGCTTCACCCGCCTTGGCGCTGCCGTGACCATGACCTTGACCTGCCACCGTGTTTCTGTTCCCAGCGCTGGCGTGGGGCGCACAGGCACCTACATCGGCATCGACGCCATGCTGGAGGGCCTGGAGGCCGAGAACAAGGTGGACGTGTACGGCTACGTGGTCAAGCTACGGCGGCAGAGATGCCTGATGGTGCAAGTGGAGGTCTGTCCTCACTGGCCGTCCTCGCTTTGGCGCCCCGACTTAGGTCTTTTTGGGGGGTGGGGGCGGCGACCTTTAAAGAAACCCAAGTTCTTCCCGGTCTCAACCAGTGGGTGGAAACCATTTTCATTTTAATTTCTGACAGCTAAAGCGTGCGCTGAGTTTCGTCCTAGAAGCAGTATGCGCTAGTGACTGAGCGTCCAGTAGAAGAAGGATGACCAAAAGATAGATTTTTTAAAAAATGATGTAATACCACCTACACATATCACATTGGGAGGAGAATAAAAATACTGAAAACCAGTTTGGCAGCATCTCATAAAATGAAAACTACGGAGGCAGAACTGTACCGAGGTTAAAAGCTCGCGTTTTGGAGTTCGACCTCCAGTGTTCAGACCTTGCTTCTAATTCTTAGTCCTGTGCTTCCTTTTAAAAGTTGTAATGTATCTGCCCCTCATTTAAGTCAGTCATACTGTGGAGCTCATGGTAGGATTCACCTTACACAGGGCACACATAGAGCCAGTAATTGCAAGTGATGGCGTTTATTGACAATATTTGCACTTGACCCCTCAATCCCACACGTTCTGTGTGTTCCTAAGCGAAGCACTTACAAGATGCATGGCCAGAGACGTGTGCAAGCGTGTTCACTGCATTGGGTACCGTTAGAATAGCAAAGAAATTGGAAACACCCGAAATGCCTATCACTTGAGAAATGGACAAGCAAAATGTGGCCACGTGGGCTCTTTGTGAACCCGCCATGCCAACGCTGAAAGGAGTAAGCTAGGGCTCTGTCCATCCATGTGGCGAGACACTCAGATGAGAACAGAGAGTGAATCAAGTCACCAAATGAAACAGATAGGATGCAACTTAGGTAATTTTTAAGAAAACACACAGAAATGTACAAAGCTTATAGATACACAGATATAGTATAGAAGTATAAAAACTGTTAACCAAAAAAAAAAAATTTTTTTTTTCATGCAAAAATATAAATAGAATTGAAGGATATAGTCAAACTCGGGAAACCAGAGGTGGGCAAAATAGGCTTGAATTTGATCAGAAATGTGTCTTATATTTTAAAATAGTGGATTTAAATATGATAAACAGTTTGGAGTTTCTGGGTTTGGCATATTCTGCCTTTAAAAAAAAATAATTTCTTTTTAAAAGTTCTAGAAAACTCTTCTAAAAATGTACTGTATGGAATATAAATTTCCCCTTTTTCTCTCAGACATATGAAATTTATTATAGTGTTCTGTGTTAGTAATTCGACGTATTGACTCCATAATAGTCACTGAAGGAAGTAACTGTTTTGTTTTGTTTTTAATTTTGGGAATGAGATAAACGCTAGGCACTGCCCAGTCGATGCCTCGTCCATTTAGCAAGCTTTTTTTTTTTTCTGGAAAAAAAGTCTGAGATGAAACTTGCTCACATTCCTAAGAACCATGAAAACCAGCTTCCAGAATATTTAAACATTAGAGATAACTCTTTTCTTTTCCATACCTTGTCCCACTGCGAGCAAAATTATGGGACTGTGTAATTTATTCAAATGTGATTTACGAAACAGTGAGCTCTCGGTCATTTATCGGCATTTCCCCTTGGAACCGTAGACGCAGTACATCCTGATCCACCAGGCCTTGGTGGAGTACAATCAGTTTGGAGAGACGGAAGTGGGCCTGTCGGAGCTGCATCAGTGTCTGTCCAACATGAAGAAGAGGGACCCGCCCAGCGAGCCATCTCCACTAGAGGCTGAATTCCAGGTACCGAGGGCGGTAACGACGAGGAGGGCAGCACTCACAGATGGCGTCCACTGACGCCTTTTTCCAGGGCTGTGGGAATCACGCAACTGTTTTGCAGACTCGCTTCCGTGTAGACATCTGATCCTATGGCCAACGCTTGTAGCCATTCCCCGTTAAGCTGGCTTAAGACGCAGGTCGAAAGGCACAGCGAGAGCCGCAACTGGCCCGCCACAGACAACGGGGCACCGCCCTTAGTGACGCAGCGGGCCCTGGCTTGTAAAGGAAATCATTAGAGCGGTTTATGACTCTTTAGGAAGTTGAACTGGCCAGAGCCGAAGACAGAGACTGAGGGAGAAAGACAGGTGCCCCGGCCCATTTACGGGGCAATTACTCTGAGAGCCACTGCAAGATGCCATTCACTGATTCCAGAGTGTTGGCGCGGTAACCTCCAAATGGCTCACTTCTCCAAAAAAAAAAAAAAGTTTTGTGACTTTTCTCCTTCACCTATGATTTCCAGTTTACTAAAGTCATCTGGCAGCGACCTGATGAGCCAGTTCAGAGAGTTTCACCCACCAGGAACGAGCTTTTTTAATCAGAGGCAGAAGCGTTGGGTGTTGTAGCCCAGCGGGGGCCGGAGATAGGGGGGCATCGCAATCACAAGCCACACAGCCTCCTTCGCCCAGGTCAACCCCATTCAACACCCTGAGCCTTCGAAACAACATATGCACGCACACTGTTTGGAAATGCTTATGAATTGAGTTTAAACACTCATAGGGAAAGTCACTAAAAGAAAGAGTGAACTCTTTCTCTGAACAAATAGGGCTTTGGAGGGATGGGAAACCGGCTTTTTAAGAAAACCATTATATTCTTGGCGGTGTCTTCAAGGGACACCAAGTTTTCACATGGTGCTGCCCCCCCACTCCCGTCAACACACGGAAAAATAAATACAAATAGGAGGGTGAAGAGGCTGTTGGGAGAAGAGGCTTAGAGTGGGTGGGAGTGTGCCCACGACAGACCACGGCCACCAGAGGGCAGATAGGAGCACTGGCCCGTGGCCACTTCCTGATCCTGAGGGTGGCAAGCTCCGTTGGTGCTGGCTACCGTCAAGTGAGAAACGAGAAAGGACAGCGGGTTAGACAAAACAGACGGGGAGAAAAAAGCAAGAGGGCGCAAGAGTGGCACCAGTGGGAAGGACGGGTCTTGCTGGCAGTTAGCGACTTTGAGTGGGAGGGACAGTGGCCTGGGAAGGGAGAGATAAATGACATGCCAACGACTCTTAGCATGGGCCAGGTGCTCTGTGGACGCTCCCCTGGGGCATGTGTTTCTGACCATTTGAAGCCACCTACCTTTGCTTTTTGCAACCTGGGCAATAACGGACGTCCCTAGGGCGCTGGCAGCGCACACCGGAGTGCACCACGCCACCGTGCCGCCCGGGGTCCCTTAAGGGGGAGGCGTGTTCTGTTTTATCATTGTGCAGATGCAGTTCAGACTTACCGTGTCACAAGCATTAAATCCCGGAGCAGTTAAAAGGGGAACTTCAGGGGCAAAGTCAAGAATCGTGAGCTGTAGGGACTATATGTACCTTTCAGGAAACTTGATGAAAAACGTTCCCGGAGGGCCCGTGACCGTGTTCTAAGCCAATATTTACGTGTGTGAAGGAGTTTCCATTCTCTTTGGTTTCCCCTCAGAGACTCCCGACATACAGGAGCTGGAGGACACAGCACACCGGAAACCAGGAAGAAAATAAAGCCAAAAACAGGAGCTCTTCTGTCATCCCCTGTATGTAGCTTATTTTAGTGTGTGTGTGTGTGTGTGTGCGTGTGTGTGTGTGTGTGTCAGACAAACTCAAGCTCTTTTGGATTTAATGGAAGACACACACCCACAAATGACCTGGAAGCAAGTTTTCGACTGCAGGTTAGGAGGAGAGAACAGGCGATCGGCTATTTAAAACGAAGCCAAAGCAAATACTTTGGACCCCAGAGGTCCACGATGGGCTTGGGCGGAGAGCCCGCACTCAGTGTTTTGTTTCTGCCAGTTATGCAGAAGTGGGTCGTCAGAAAGAGCCGCTCTGAAGCCGGGAGCAAAGGAAGCCACGCCCTCCGCCAGGCCGTCCCAGCTTCACTGTATTTCAGTCGCTCACTCTGGGGCAGGAGACAAAGAGCGACAGCTGCACCCTTGTGTTCCCTTTCGTTCTTCTCTGTCTCCCTCCTTATCTCGGGGCGGCTGAAAGTCGGTGGAAAGTACTCTGAACTCTGCCGGTCATTCACTCTCACAGATCAAAATGCACACAGTGTTCAAGACCTGGATTCCGCCATGTAAGCGTGTCGGTAGAGCCACATGTGGACGGCCGCGATTTTATTCAGATGTGTGCACTAAAATTAGCCTGGAGAGAGTATGACCCTGGCTAATAAACTGGACAACCAAAGAAATTGGATCAGTGCATGGTTGACCTAGTTCATTTCTGGGGAATTCTTCATGGATGTAGTTTCAAATATGAAATTGACAGTGATGTAGCTAATCAGTTCATTTGGTCAGGTTATTAAATCTTTTAAAATTGAGATACTGAGGAATTATGGACTAAATTTTTTTATTAAATAATAATTTTTTGGAGATACTGATTTCATTAAGATATTACTTAAAAGTCAATAGAATACAACAGAAAATAAGTTTTTACCTAAGTGATGTATTTTATTACCTTATATATATTTTTTTAATTCATATCAAGCAGAATGCTAATATTCCATGGAAAACTAAATTATCTGTATCAAAGATTGAATAATCACTCAGAAAGTTATGATATCTATTTGTTGCTTAATGTTGAATTATGTCCCATGTGTGTTCCCTAGAACCCTTCTGGGCCCTTCTTTTTCTTAGACTTCTCTTTTGTAATCGGTCAGTCTGTAAGAACTGAACTTTATGTAGGACCTCATGCTCTGTTGATCAATCAGTTTACATAATGTCACTTCTAAACTACTTCCTGGCTTCCACGTGACAGTCGGGCAGAGAGGAGACACTGTAGAGGGAGACTTACTGCCAGTTCTTTCTGCGCAGATGACTTCAACAGAGTGCAACTTCAACACGAGCTGGACTTCAGCAAGGAGAGTGGGCAGGACTCGGATGAGTCTTCGGACGATGACAGTGACACCGAGGAGACCAGCAGATACATCAACGCCTCTTTCGTGACGGTGGGTGCCAAGTCCCCGAGCCCCGTGAACACCGCCCCGCACCACTGCTCATTCGTAAATGATTTTACAAAGCATGATGGGTCTGGCCATACCTGTGTGTTACTGACGTGAGAATTTCAATTCTTTTTTCTTTTTTTTAGACTTTATTCTTTTTATCGAATTTATTGGGGCAATGTTGGTTAATAAAATTATGTAGGTTTCAGTTTTTAATGCTGTATTTTAACTTATTGAAAGACCAAGGTATTTAAATAAAACCTAACGAGTTGATACAAAATAAGACGCTATTAGTTGCTATTTATGACAAAATACGACTATAATCATATTCGTTTGAAAAATAACATTTGAACAAATACAAGTATTTGAGAATGTTTATATTTACTCACCCAAATTGTAAGAAAATCCAAATTTGCATGTATGTCCAATTAAAAACTTTTCACTCAGATTATCTGAAACATAGGTGAGCCTATGCCACCTGCCTTTGTTCTTCAATAAACTGAAAATTCAAACAAGAAACCTTCAGCCATCCCGTCAATACTTTTTACCTATGTACTAAGTTGGCCTTATTTCTTTTCCAAATTTTCCTAAAACACACATTCATAAAATATGCATTTAATAAGGAGCTATCATAAGAATATATAGACACCAATAAAGTAGAAGCATAATGAAGATAAGCTGAAATGCTAGTGCAGTTTCCTTTTACCATCATATTAACCTTTTTAGGAAAAAAAGCATTTTTGGAAGGGATAACTTATTAGTTTTGTAAGATGTTCTATCCTTGACTTTACAGTATTAGCTAAGTATCATCATTAACTAGGTAAGTCTGTTACACCTAGGTATCACAGTTGTTTCTTGGGTCTAAGAATCTTACTGTTTGTATGGAACAACACTGCTATAAATATTAGGCGGCTATGTTTCCAAATGATGTTTTCAGAATCCATAGCTCTTGTCAGCTAGCGGTAATAACAGAGACCCACTTTTTTTTTAAAGAGTTACTGGAAACCTGAAGTAATGATTGCCGCTCAAGGGCCCCTGAAAGAGACCACGGCGGACTTCTGGCAGATGATTTTCCAAAGAAAAGTCAAAGTCATTGTTATGCTGACAGAGCTGAAGCATGGAGACCAGGTTTGTGCTTCTAATACACGTTTACTTTCATCTTTCTGTCATAAGATACCATTCTCCGTCTGCGGGTAACGTCCTTGATTGCTATGCTCAAGTCTCATTGGCCACGGCCCTCGTAGAATGTCCTGCGTTCTTTGGGACCGTCCTCCATCCGCGAGGTGGCTCCCAGGGTCGAGTGCCTGGGTTCTGAGTCTCCGGTCCTGCCTGCCACTCCCAGACAACCTAAGGCCGGCAAACCCAGGGCCACCTCGCTGAAACAACAAGCAACATCCCCATTTTCCTAATTTTCTTCAGCGTAAAAACCAATCTCCTCAGCCTAAGACTTAAGACCCTCAGTGATCTGGCCTGCACCTGTCCTTCCGCGTGACTCCTATGTTGACATTTTCCATGCTTCCCACTCCGGACTAGTAGGGTTACTGACAGGATCGTCACACCCCGCTTGCGTTTTCATCCCCAGTCCCAACCGACCGACACCCCATGTCTCCAGCTGTGCCCTCTCCCCATCTTGACCTTACTCCGCCAGCCAGACCAACATTTGTCTGATCCTGCCTCCCTTGTGACCAAGTAGCCTTTATCGGTATGAACTTCGGCAACTAGAGGTGAATCTAAGATCCAACTTGACCTTCTACCTAACGCCTGTGATGTGTATTCAATTCTCCCCTAGTCCCCTGAGTCATTAAGTGTCCCTGACTGTTCAGCGACGTGCACTTTTTCTGACACATCTTGAAGCTCATTTAATGAATAACCTCATGACCACGTGATTATATCACACGCCTTCTCTTCCTCTCTCTTTTTTTTCCTGGTCCCCTACCCTGCACATACAAAGTTCTTTTTTTTATTTTTATGTTTTTTCTTTTTTTTTTGCAAAAAAGAGATGCATGGTTATATTCACAGCCATCTCTGCCTTCATCTCAACTGTGAAAGCTGGGAAATGGGACGGGGGTGCAGGCGGGGGTGAGTGTCACACTCGGCAGCTGCGGACAGCAGTTGACGGAGACCCGTCGGTAGAGAGGACACAGCTTTGGGGCTCACCTGCTCTTCAGCCTGACCCTTTAGATGGGTATTCGGTCAGCTTCCATGGAGCTGCCTGTGGGGCTGGTCCGCCAGCTACAGACATGAAGCCACGAGATGCAGAAGTTTCCTCAAGGGGCCTTGGGGGACGCAGGGAAACCTAAGTTATTGTGGGGCCATGACCCACAGCTGCTCAGCCCACGAACTGTGGAGAGGTGACAACAAGGGTGTGGAAGGGAGGAAGGAATCTTGAAGACCCTCCGCAGGGGTGACAGGGCTGTTCCCATGGTGTCCCGGCCCCCTGGGCCATTCCCAAGCCCCCTTGATCTGCGCAAGGAAATGCCCAATTTGTTGAATGGATGTCCACAAACTTAAAACAGATTTTAGAGTTTTACGGGCAGCTTATAATTTTGGAACGCGGTTGGCAGTTTTAATTTAGTAGAGCGGAGGGGACGGAACAGAGGCAGCGGGCGCAGAGAGCCCTCACATGGGCGTGGCTGCGCCCTGTTCTCTCTCGTCCAGGAGGCCTGCGCCCAGTACTGGGGAGAAGGGAAGCAAGCGTACGGAGACATAGAAGTTGACCTGAAGGACACCAGCAGGTCTTCGGCTTACACCCTGCGTACATTCGAGCTGAGACACCCCAAGGTACAGCAACGGTCCCCAGGGTGTATATCTGGGAAGTAAACAATGTGGCGTACAAATGGACATCAGTGACTCCGTGAAAGCAAAACTCCTATCTGTGTGATGCTTTCCAAATGAAAATGTTTAAATGATTTAAACCCACGTAACTATGGAGAAAACGTGAGCACCCGGTTACTCCCTGGGCTGCCCCTCACCCGAGTCCCTGTTCCCTTCACTTCGCTTGCAGAGGACAGAGCCCCAGGTCGTGTACCAGTACCAGCTCAGGAACTGGGGAGCAGAAGAGCTTCCTGCGGAACCCAAGGAGCTAGTGTGCACGATTCAGGCTCTCAGGCAAAAGCTTCTCACGAGGAGTCCCGCCGAAGGGTCCAAGCACCGCAAGAACGTGCCTCTGCTGGTCCACTGCAGGTGGGTGCGCTCTGGGAGTCGCCCCGTCCTCTCGACTTCCCGTCCCTGCCGCTGGCCCTGGTGGACAAGGCGCACGGCCCCAGGGAGGGCCTCCTAGGGAGTTGGCGACTCCTCAGTTACGTCTGCCAGCGTAGCTGTTACAGAAATATTTATAACAGCGCGACTCTATCCTGAGCAGTAAATTTAGGCTGTGAGTTCCCTAATGGCAGTGTCATGTCACCGTTGAGTCCCCAGTGCCTAACACTGAACCTAGACTGTCATACATCCTGAATAAATTAATGGCAGAATGGAAGGGCGTATGAACAACAGATGGGTATGACATTTGATTTAGGCTTGTAGTGGGTGTTAACAGAATCCAGAGGACTGAAGGCTTTGTCTTCAGTAGACATAGGATATGTATTAACGGAAATCTTAATTCTTAGCAACTTCGATTTGAAACCTACCAGTTGATTTTCTAAGCTGACCCAAGAGGCAAAGGTTTTTACGATAAATAATACTTCCTTTTATTAATGAGCCGTGCAGACCCTTCTCTTTCATCTGTGTTAGGGGCTAGATACCCGCCTTACAACAAGAGACGTGGAAAGAAGAGGGCATACTAGAAACTGTTTCCATAACAGTAAATGAGAAAAGTAAATCCAGTGAAATGCTTTAAGGATTTTTCAGAAAGCCTCATTATTATTATTATTGTTAGAATTGCATACTCTAGAATCGAGCCCTTGGAGATCCCTTTTGGCGTTTATTTGAGTTTTCCAAGGTGACACTGATGTGGAGAGAAAGCTGAAGGGAGGGGAGTTTCGGGCTTAAAACAGCACGTGTGTCTCGGTATATACCTGAATACCAGTGATGTGTCCCAAGTTACGTACAATAAATAAACTCTGCCAGTAATAAATCCTTTAAACGAGGTCTTTAATATAACGTAACATACCTCTCACAGCTTAGTAAATCATTCCGTCACCCTCTTTTTAATGAATAGTTCCACCGGATACATTTTTCTATGGATGCAAAAACGTAAACACTTGTGAAAAGCAGTAGGAAGGGAGAAGGAGAAAAGAGAAAAGTGTACAAAGTATCGGTTCTACTGCTTCCGGCCTTGCCAGTTTCTGGCCAAGCCTTCAGCTTCCCTAACCTTGGCACCGCCGCCCACCAGACTGGCACCGTCCCGTGCATCCCGAGAACTTCAGATGTAAATAAAAACGCATTGCAATCTGTATAGTACTAAACAGAACAGAAGTATATTTTAAACCCTAAAACAAATATGTTTTAACTATAGGATTATGTTTTCCAAAAAAAAAAAAGTACTTAGCATAAATATTTGGCTCTTAAGAGATTAGACTAAAATAATACAACAATCATGTAGTGAAAAGTATATTCTCTCTTTCATTTTTTATTCTACTATGATTTTTTTCTATAAAATGTGAAACTATCGTCAAAAACCCCTTCTCCCTTTTGTAGAGATGGATCTCAGCAAACGGGGATATTTTGTGCTTTGTTAAATCTCTTGGAAAGCGCAGAAACGGAAGACGTAATAGATGTTTTCCAAGTAGTGAAATCTCTACGCAAAGCCAGGCCAGGGATGGTCTCTACATTTGTAAGTAAATCTCCCCTTTGCCTTAAATATGTTTTGTAATTTTATTTTGACAATTTCTTCTCCTCATCTCCTCCTCTGTTCCTCTATTTTTATCTTCCATTTTTACATGAGGATTCACACTGAATGATCACCAGTATAGGAGACCTAATTAGAGTTTGCCAACAACTTGTCGTGACCGAGCAGGAAGACCGTTTATTTAAATGCTAGTGAGCCCCCTCCCCACTTTAACGTTCTCTCAGTCTGTGGGTTTCCGGAAGGGCTGCAGCAGCCAGACACCAGACCTCTTGGCCTGACACGTCTTCCTCTAAGTTTATCTTCCTAGACGAGTCCCGAGGCCAGCGCAGCCGCCAGGGCCGGGACAGGACCCCGTTCCTCTTGTCAGGAGGGCCTGCCGAGCGAGTCACGCGACACAGAGACGTGGGGACGGAGCGGATGACCATGTGGCCTCTTTGTATTCAGTCTGCATGTACCGTCTATAAGCGGTCGTGACCACAGATGAGAGCCTGGGAATTACTAACCGATCACAACGCAGACTCACCTGCTCACGCAAACGTGTGCCACTTTTACTTATTTCATACTGAGCTCACGTGTGTTGATTTTCAGAGTGTACTGAGGGCCTGCTATGTACTCCTGCCACTAAAAGACTCACTGTTTAGTGTAAAGAAAAGGCAGATAGTTGTTCAACAACGCAACGAGTGAAATGTCAGAGAAAGGATAAGATCGTGAATGAGGACACAATTTAACCTGTGGGCATCAGGGTGGGCTTCCTGAAGGAGGGGATTCTGATGTTAGATCATGTATAGGTGCCAGGCAAGAGGTTAGGCACAAAAATTGGCATCATAGGCCAATCGGCATGATGGACAGAGGCATGGGAGTGAGGTCACATGGCCTGTGGGGCAACGAGCACCCGTCTGGCGAGGCCACCAGGTAAATTTTGAAAAGTCCCCTGCAGCCCGCCCTTTTGAACTGTCAGGACAGTGAGCCATTTCAGATGTTCTTTTTATGAAAACATAAGACGGCTGGGTTTCCGTTACCCAGGGCTTCCACACAGGCACAGTCAGCACCCGCTAGTCCTTGTCGGCTCTGAAATCACCAAATTCTCGCTTCTTTCCTTTGCCAGGAACAATACCAGTTCCTGTACGACGCCATCGCCGGCACCTACCCTGCCCAGAACGGGCAGGTGAAGAAGAGCACCAACCAGAAAGATAAAATTGAATTTGACAACGAAGTGGACAAAACAAAACAGGAGGCGAATTGTGTCCGTCCAGTCAGTGCCCCAGAGAAGGCCCGGGAAGGAGACAAAGAGGAAGAAGGCCCCCAACCCCCCAGGGACCCCGAGGAGCCAGGACATTCTGCCAACGGCCCCGCGAGTCCGGCGATGACCCAGAGTGCATAGGGCCCGGTGTGGCGGGGGCAGCTCAGACCCTCCTGTTACATGTTGTTTCCATTTTTCGACAAGTAGGGAGGCACACTGGAGCCATGAGGTGACTTGGACCAATTTTTCTGGGAAGCTTCTGTTTTTATTATATTTAAGACCATTCTGTACAGTCTCGTACTTATTTTAACATTTTACTTGTCATTCAGCAAAACTAACTTCTCGGTAATCTTTGCAGTTGGGTTTGTGAGCGTGTGAGAGAGAGAGGGGGGTGGATTTCAAGTGCTCTTGAAAAACTTTGCCTTTTTGTTTTTGTTATTTTTTTTTTTTAAGAAGAAGAAGAAAATATTTTTACTGGAAGCATTCACTTAAAGCATCTATTTTCTGAAATCACAAATTGCGTGTGGGCTGCGCAGGATGACCATGCATGTTTCTGGAACGGCCTCCAGGGGTCCTCCCTGTTCTATCCACACACGTCTTGCCGGTCACTATTTCACTCTTGGAAACAGACACAACGGCAGTAAGAGTGTGTATCGTTCCTACAAGAAAGCGAAGGAAATTAGCGCTGGGAAACCTATACCCCATGTGTTAGCGTTTAGTGCGGTCTGCTTCAGGCTTATTTAATCTAATTTAAAACTTCCAAGCAAGCCTATCTTGGTATCTTCACATGGTGTTTACATTTTGCAACAAGGGTTATTCCCCGTATGATATGTGACATTCATTGCTTGATACTTTTGACCCAAAATTATATGTTTGTTAGGATTGAATTTAAATAAACATCTTTAAACAAATGCAGTCCATATTAAATCCATGGAATAAAAATAGAATCATGCAAATGTATTTGTGCTAAATATTTACATATGAAACTTAATACAGCTATTTTTATGGAATAAAACATTGACGTGAGACATATGATACTGCATATGTGTATTTTCCATGTTAAAGTTCCTCTGAAGTGCTTTCGCATTGAATTTTTCAAATGCTTAGACCGCTTTTCCCAAGAACTGATATCAGTAATCATAATAAAATCTAACCATTATCTTCCCTTGTCCATAAAATAGTGTGTTACGTGTTCATAAATGAATCATATAAGCACATAATAAAATATAGGCTACGCAATTAACATAGAACAATGTTAAAGATCTCAAAGTAAAAAATATATAGTTTAATAATTGTTTAGGTTCTAGGAAAAATTTAAGGAAAATGATATTTTTCCAAAAAATATAGAAAACTCCTTTCATTGACTTGTGCATCAGCTTGTACATTCGTCACTGCTCTTTGGTGGGCTTGGTTTTCTGTATCTTCAATCTCCTGATTTTATTATTTTTATTTTAGAAAAATTTTTATTATAGTTCACTTACAGTCTTCTATTAGGTTCCTGACTGATTTTCAAAGTCTTAAGTATAGATCATCAATTGCTCGTCATTCAACTCACATTCATCTTGTGTTCCTCTTTCTAATTTTTTATTATATACACAAAATTAGCCATTATTCTTTACCGTTTAGTACCTGTTTACACAAATTTTAGAGGGAAGCAAGTTTCTCATTTATCTTGTTTGCTCACTGTCCCTTTCCTTACTGAGAAGAGGGACTTGGGAATCATCATATGAGCTCGTGAACACCAGAGAGAACGAGCTTTTCTGTCTCTTGTTCGTCATTCAAACCCGTGTGCCTCAGTTTCTCCAACTTCAACTTGACAGTGTGGTTAAAATGTACAGTTCTCACATTCCGTAGGCTCGTGGTATGTGTGTCTCTCTTATCTGTGAGCTGCTTGAAAACACAAAATGTAAAAGCTCTAAATGTTAAATAGTCGTAAGTGAAGATTTTATTCAGAGGGGTTCAGCTGCAAGTGTCTTCTGCCAAATGTGGAGGTTGTGTGCTTCGACTGTGTATTTTCCGCTGGAGTCTGTCTTTTCCAGGAGATACAAAAGATACAATAAATACTTTGAAAAGAGAGCCATGGTGACTTCTATTAATGTTGAAGCAGGCTGGGAAAATATTTTTTCTTCTGCATAGGAGAAGCTGTGGTCAAGGGAGAAACAGTGGTGGGTCGGAAGGCCCATGAACTCTGTGCAAAAATATATTAATCAGAACCAGTAAATATTAACCAATGGGGCCTGCTGCACAGATCATGGAATTACATGTCTATGATCTTCATCTCAAAAAAGAAAACAATTTGTAGATCATAGACCCATGTCTATTTCTATGAGTTGCGTTCCTAGGTAATCTGTCACAAGACAGAAAAGACTTATTTTCTAAAGTTTGGCACTGCTGTTTGTAATTCCAGAACCTAGTTGGAAAAATTAAGCAAAAAGTTCCAACTTCATAAAGCTTGGTCCATGTCAGAGATAAAGCTTGGATTCAATTGCATATTTATTGGGCAGAAAGAGACCACAAAGGTTTCTTTTAAGGCTTATTTTATCTTTGGCACCAAAATTCTTTGGGACTAAAAGATGCATTTAGTATTCTCATAATCCAGGTCCCAAGCCATGAATTCTTTTGTGTGTAGCACAAAGTAAGAAAATTGTTAATATTTTCACAAATATTTATTTTAAACAAAACATCTTTTACGGATAAATATTTTCAGAAAAGATATATACATTTCACTATTTCCTTGCCATGATGAAACTACACGATGTGATTAGCTGGACGTCTTTGTGATGATAATTTTAAAAGTCTAAGCTTTGACTTAGAACTCAGGCTTTTACAGCGAAATTTTCATATCGATTTTTGTTCTTTTCCTCCTACACCATCGACTCTGAAGTTTATGATTGCTTATAACTAACTAGGATTGATCTTCATTTTAATTTACACTGGAGAGTTGCTATGAAACGTCTCAGCGCCACGTCAGTTCCTTAAGTGGCTCTGGCTCGTGGCCACGTTTCTTAACACAAAGACCTTCAGATGCACGACTTGAAAGGAAAAGAGCATCTGTTAAAACAAGTATAAAAGGATGTGCTTTCGTTCTCTGATGCAAACGATCCAAAAGTCCTTCAAAGAGACATTCAAAATTGGGATCATTCATTTCCTTTTTCAGGTGAAAAGATTCTCCCGGTCATTTTCTGTGATCATTCTCTTTATGTTCCTTTTTACGGGCTCGGGGTTCAATATTAACGCAATCAAAGGCCATGCATCCATATCGTTATTTATAAATAAAAACCTACATATTATTATAATAACTAACATTTATTGAGGCAACATTGATTTGGCCATCGGATCTCCCACCACGTGTCATGCATCGTGTTGGGTCCCCACAGGCAATAGCTCAGGACAGTCAGACATTCACGTCAACACCCTGTGGGGCGTTTTAGCAATGATTATTTTTATATCATCTTTTAAAAATGTGGAGGGTTTTGTCCTACACTCTTCTATCCTTGCAGAGACACACTCGAAGTGGCACAACTTTAATAATCCATCGTCCTTCCTCCTAGAAGCTTCTTGATTTTATTCTCAGACCATTTTGGAGTATTGAGTAATCCTAACTAACTGTGCAACCCTCTGGGACAAGCACACTCCTAGGGCCACACTGAGTTCGGCAAGAAGGATTTGTTCTCAGTAGCCGGAGTCACGTGAATCCCATGAGAGGTCACGTGCCAGTGATAGAAGCACAGTCAGCTGTGGCCCGAACCTCTTGGTGCGTGAACGTCTCCCCCACGTCTCCCCGCGATGGCCTAATCTCCCTCCTCTGGGCTCACAGTCGGTTTGAGTTTTAGAAAATGACTTCTTAAATGAAACAAGTTATTTTTGTAAATAAAACATGCTCTGGCAGTTTCCTCTTTGTTTAAAGTAGCATTAAATCATGGAAGTCAAATTTCTCTTTGATGCAAGGCGGTGGGAAATAAACTCTTCTTTCAAGAGGTAGCAAAATATTTGTTCACAATTTACATGCAGGAAGTTAAGAGAGGTCAAAATCAGTCAAATCAACAAGGTTAGTCAGATTAATAAAGCTCACTGAGTTTCTCTTTATGCATTTTTATAGTGTGTTTTAATTCAATGCTCTGTAATCATTCAGAGAACATATGAAATCCAACAATAAAACCAACCTTATATATATGCAACTTAAAGGAAGGGATTAATTTTATCTAGCATTGCAAGATAACACACTTTGTAGGCCATTCATTCATTATTTAATGTCATTCCGTGGAGATTTACACATGAGATATCTTTCCGGGACATTTGTGTTGTGTGATTTATGGAGCAGTTGAAATTATTATAAGCAAAAGACATGTTGATATTAATTTTCACAAAAGAAAATGAAAACAAAAGAAATAGAACGGGGTATGGCCTAGAATTCCTAGCTAATCTACGGAGGACTCAACTCTCCCTTCGCCGAGTTTCCTACCCGCCCCCAGTGCCTGACGTCAAACACCTGGCCACGCGGCCCCAGCCCTGCGGGCCAGTGAGCCTGCAAGTCCCGTTTCTTCCACCTCCGTCCCCACCTCCGTCCCCACCTCCGTCCCCACCTCCACAACTGCAGCCCTCTGCCCCCAGCTACTGTCGCTCTACCAACTCCTTGCCTGTTGGTTGATTCTGAGATAGGGTCGGTGGCACAATGGCTGTGACCTATGAGGGCTGCAGGGACTATCGGGTAAGGCCAGCCCTCAACAGGTTTATAGCTTAGAGCCAGCAGAAGACCAGCACTCTCCTACGTGGGGACTAATCTCGCCCTGCGTAACCCTTGGCCTCATTATACACTCATTAGCATGTTGAACGACACCCCCAAACCTGTGATAGGAAAGAGACGCCCATACCTGGAAGTTTGCAGGCAGCCCGCAGGCCTCTACCAAGAAGTCTCCGCCCCTTTCCGGCAAAGTCCTGAGGGTTCCTCCCCCTTAGCGAATGATTGAGTGCCCTGCCCCTCGATTAAACGAGCCTCAGTAAGAGAAGTAAATCCCTCTACGGTGGGGCTGCCGGGCCTATGGAGTCGCCCACTCTCTGTCCTGCTGCTTCACTCATAAGTTCCTCCACTTTAAACGCTGTGCTGGCTCGTTTCTTAATTCTTTCCTGCGGGCGGCCGAGAGCCCCCGGTGGGTGCGGACCTGCGGGTCCGGAGCGCCACAATGCCTGCCTCAGTTCCCCCGGTCCTGAGCTTGATTTAGAACCTCAGTCCGACAAATGGGTCGTTCTCATGTTCCGAATGGACCGCCGACGCCGCCTCCCCTTCCTGGGTGCCCTCCCAGGCTGGAGTCATCTCCGCAGCTGCTACTTTCATCAAATGCCACACACACACACACATACACACAATCCATCGCCTGAATTTCCTTTTACACATTTAAAACTACATTCCCCTCTTTAAATAGACTCACTTTTCCTCTCTTGTCTCAGGTTTTCTTACACTTTATCAGGCCAAACTCTTCATCTGCAGTCTCTATGGTTTTTAGAGTAGCTACTGTTTTTGCAAAACTAATCCATTCTTATTATATAAAAACAAGCAATACTGAAAAGTCCAGTTAAAAAGTAATAAACCCTCCCAAATGCAATTGAAAATGGTCAAAGGAATAGAGCGTGGGAACTGAGTCCTATGAAAGACCCTAAATTCGTGAGAGATGCTCAACTTCGCTCCTGTAGACAAACACGACTTAGATCCATGTGCATGTAACAGCACTCAATGGAAGAAAGACACCCCGAAACTTGTCCACACCCCGTTGTCAGGGCTGAAAGGCAAACAAGGCCTTTTGGGACTTGACCAGTACAAAATAACCGTATAGCGGGCAATGTGGAAATAGTTACTGAGTCTCCACTTTCACCCAGAAACCTCACGTCTCATGATTTACCCTCCAGAAATAGCTACACAGTTACCAAACGTCCTATGTACAAATTATTTACTGCATCCTTCTTTGAAATCGCAACTTACTTGAGACAACCCAAACTGTCACTGGGTTTATCCTTCGAGAGGTCCTAACGCTTCTCAACACCTAAATTACTGACGTCAGGAGCTAGGCCGGCTTCCAGGAACCGAAGCCACCGAGGTGCCCAGCACAAAGCTAGTGCGCCCATTGAGACGCGCATGAGGCCCGGCCGTGCGCAGTGGGAATGAGACGTGGCGCCTGAAGGACCGTAATCCCCACCTGGGGCCGCCGCCTGTGAACGCAGGGACCCCTGCATGGGCCCGGGGAAGGTACCCTTAGAGAGCCCAGTTGTCCCCAAGCCTCGGTCGCAGAAGGGACGTTCTGCCGCGTGTCATCAGCCTCCTTCACTGACCTGGATGGCCCCGGACGGCGCACCTCAGTTTGGGGGCCGCCAGGAAGGGCTGGTAACATGTGCACCTAGCGGCTGCTGGGTTCTCCTCCGAAGGAGTGCGGTGCGTTCTCTTTCCTTTCTCTCTCCCATCTCATCCTGCTGTGTGTGTGGCGGGGGTGGGGGAGCAAGTGCTTTCCTTTCTGTATTGAACCCCCGAATTCCCTAATTTTCTTACAGTTACTCTATTTTTTAACTTTTTTTTTTTGGTCTTCTCTCCAAGAGTCTTTTTCTTTTTTTTTAAATCTTACATTGAGTGATTCCCTCGAAAATATAACTGACAAAATTCTTCTTCGTTTAGTCGCAGGATCTTCAGTTTTAGTCGCATCACATGGTGATCGGTGGAAACTCTGGGCCTGTTTATACACTTGCGTGATGAAAGTTGTCCGCACAAACAATTAAGAAATCTTGGGAGAAGAGTCAAAATTCTTCGAGTGACGGAGCTCTGACCCCCGTAATTTGTAATTTAAAATGCGGAGGAAGTAAGTCTCCCTGGGAAAGCTCTTCCCTGATTTCTACCGCAACCCAAGTGGCCATTCTGTCCTTTGCTTTATGAGAAATAGATTTTTTATATGGAAGTTTTTAAAAAGTTTTAAATAAGTTTTATAAGTTTTTAACAAGATTTTTAAGTGTGTAAGCTTTATATACAATATAAGTGACTTCAGTGGCGATTGTACGCTAGAGAAAGCCAGACAAGTAAGTTACCCAGTTAATTTACACTTTTATATCACTCTAAATGTAATGTCCATTTATCAGGGAAACCAAATATAAATATTCAGGGTTTAAATTTGGACTTTCTCTTCCTATACGTTTGGAATTTCTCATTATATTAACGAATTATCATTAACTTAAACTCCAACTTCTTTCTTTGAATAAGACCAGTGTATTAACTTTTAAAACATTTTTAAAGTTAATTCTGTGGAAATAAATAACTCTCTGAGCAAAATATAAAGTTTGTGAAGGCTAGATTTTTCAGCCCAGCATACTTTTTTTGTCCAAAATACGTATTTCATTCCTGAACGAGTGGTGAATAAAAACAAATTTGAGAAAACGTAGGTTGTATTTTACTGATTTATGCTCATATTTTATTATTAAGTAACAGAATAGTAAATTCCATGGGAAAGACTCCTCTTTTCTCTGGGATAATCGCGATATACTGAAGTATTTTTCCACAGATGTGAGTGCTTTTCTTAGCCTCAGCGTAGGGTGCGGAATGGCCACCAGGTTGCGCTAAGCCCTTTGCTATGGGTTTATCTACAGGGAGGCCGGTGCTTCTAAGTACATCCATACGCCTGTTATATCAATAAAGTATATGGCCTATTTATACTCGCTTGCATTTCACATTTTCACGTGCATGCTATTTTATGCGCACTTACTAAGAATGTTTCTACCAGGATGAATCGATCATGTTCTTTCTGTGGAAATATTATATTCCTGGACCATCGCCTCGAAGTGGACCAGCCTGATATCAGCACTTACTCGCGAGAGAAATCTGCTTCTATCTCTGACGGCAGGAATGCCAGCCGCGAGGGCGTTTGAGGGTCCCAGCTTCCATACGTAGGCCTCCTACCTCTACTATCCACCCAACACAACACAAGCTCCTTTCCAGTCAAAAATGTGTAAGGGGCTCCGGGTGGGGCCGTATTTTTCTTTGCCCCAAATCACAGCCATACTGCAAATGGTTCTGTATCTAACAGATACAGAAATACATCCACTGAGAAACACACCCATGTATACGGTGCATTTTGGGCTCCTCGGAAGACCCTCAGTCAAGGGTCTTTTCTGCCAAAAGCATTTCATCACTTATCAGATGGGGAGACCAGATGCGTGCAAGTTTAAGTCTTTAGCTTCAACATGCTCTTTGGAGAGCTTTTGAAACAAGAGGAGAACTCAGTTACAAAATATGATGGCAAACTAGATATTTGTTTAATAAAGATAATTGAGGAAATATAGGTTTAGAAAACTGTATGTGCATAAATCTAGGTGTGCTTTACATTTTTATAAAAATCCTGAAACTGCCCCTGCTGGTGTACTCAGTGGATTGAGCGTCAGCCTGCCAACGAAAGGGTCCCAGTCGGGGCACATGCCTGGGTTGCGGGCCAGGTCCCCAGTAGGGGGCGCGTGAGAGGCGACCACGCATTGATGTTCCTCTCCCTCTCGCCCTCCCTTCCCCTCTGTCTAAAAATAAAATAAATAAAATCTTTATTTTAAAAAACCCTGAAACTGTTATAATAGCTCTTAGTAAGTCCCTCACTAGAAACAATTTTTGCATTTACAAGCTGTGGTCTTGTTTTCATACATTCCTTTCCCTGGGCTCCAATCTGCTGGGAGGATCATCTTCAGAGGTTCTGCTTCTAAAAATGTTGGCTTTCAGGTCTTCCCAGAACTGCTCAAGAGCTGGAGTTTGCAAACTCAAATAACTTCAGAGGTTAGGAAAACAACAAAAGCGGATAAAAGAGGTCGCTAAAATGGTAAGTGCTGGCAGCTTCCAAAACTGGAAAAGCTACACAGTCCCTGAAAGCACTCACATTCAGCTATTTTAAAAGACGGCTCAGGTCTGACAGGCACCAGCAGCTGGGACTTTCGTCCTATCTGCATGGCATTCCGTCGTCCTGTTTCCATTGTACAACGTCGCTGCTGGTGGTCTACTGGGGTCTCCTCCCCCTCGTCCGCCTGTCCACCTGCACTTTCCCACTGTCTGCTCTGCAGGCCAAAGCAAAGAAGGGGAAGTGGAGGAGGAAAGGGCCTCCCTTTCTACCTGAAGAAGTGACTTGTTTTGCTTCATTATCCTTTGCACCTGAGACATCACTGGAGCCTGTGTGGGACGTGGTTTCCCTGTACAGCCCTTTCCAGGGCTTTCTGTTTAACTTTAATGGTTGTTTATATTCGTTTATCTTGCTGGGTGGCTGCCTGCTTCTGAGGGGTAACTGTCTAAGGAGATCTCAAACCATCCCTAAGGCAAGACCAGGTGAGCTGACGCCTAGTGTCCCTTGACGTCTGTGCCCGCAGCCCTCACAGCGTTCTAAAGCTGTAGGAACTGTGAGGCTGGCCATTTACAGCGACTAAAGACCTCACCTAAGAACTGCAACTCCTCTGTTAGGTAGGACCAGGGCCTCAAGGTCGGGCAGTTCTTCCTAAATGCTATTCTTGCTACGGTAAATGCTAGAATGTAGCACAGTGTTTTGCAGACTCAGCTGCAACTCCATGAGCCGACCAGAACCACGACAGGGAGGCCACTGCAAAGGAGAAGTCAACGTGTAATTAGCCAAACAGTATATATAAGCCGTGGCTAAACCTGTCTTCCGGGAGACCGGGCTTTGGATGTGAAGCCGCCATCGCCTTTGCTGCAAGTAAATTAAACTGCCGGGCAGCCACCAGTCTCGTTGTTGAATACAACAAACACCGCGGGCAGCAAACCCCGCGTCTTTGGTAACCCCTTAGTTTTCTGTCTGCTCCCAGTGTGCCTTTTAGCTAATATGTCCATTTTTCTGTGCTCACAGGAAGGCAAGCACTACCTTACGAAAGATAAGGGGGCTCCGTGACCATGTGGTCAAGTGTTTGTGGTCTGCAGAGCATCTTAACCGGATCAATCCACCTGCCCTTAGGACCTGCAATGATTTCGGACTCCCCGTTGCACAACCGCGGCCCCTTTGGTTCATAGATCCTGACAGTGCAGCCCTGTGTTTTAGGGCCTGTGGCCTCTCCCACCAAGGCTGCAGGAGGCTGCCCCCCCCCAAGGAATGCACCCCAAGGGGGAGACCTTTTTCTTTCCCCCTTTCCCACAGCTTCATGCCGAGGGGCGAAATGACCTTGCTTTTTATGCACACGCATTTTCTCTTTTGCAAACTGCCATTGTCCCCAGAGAGGGAAATCCTTTTATCAACTCTTAAGTTTTCCTCCATGTGCTACTTGTGATTGTCACTTGGAGCCAGCTGACTTCACTGCTGGGATTTTGCACCTCTCACTGCAGGTGTGTTTGCAACATTTCTGCCCCATCATTGAAGGTTTTATTTGCTCTTCGGACCCTTTTCTGCTCTCACTCAGGTGACTGCCCACCTTTACCCTGACAACACTCCCTAACGTCTCAAGGTCTAGAAGCCCACTTCCGCCTCAACTCACGCCTGATCTTGCTCTAATTTTTGTCGCATGCCTCATCTTCCAGAGCAGCTCCTTTGGGCCCACCTGACCCCTTTCTTCCTGGACAATCTTTTACCACTTTCTGGTTTTCCAGGGAGTCTCGGTATCCGCCTTGAACTTTACCCAGGTTTCTCTAAAAGCTATCCTTGGAGCATTTAAATAGATGAATATAGAGTTCTGCTTGTTCTCCCGTGTGAATTTTCTTCTGAGAAAATAACTTCTGCTTAAAGGTAAATGTCAAGTCCTGCTCTACCCCTGGCTGCATCTCCCCCATTTCAAGTGTTGAGAACCAGGACTTGCTGCTGCCTCTCTCCCTCTCCTCTCTGACGGGGGCTCCGGGGCCTCCAGTTGCCCTGCCTAATGAGGGGCATTTAATTTAAAGCACCTTGTGGTAGAGAAATCAGCCAGGTGGCATGAAAGTCATTCAGTCACGAAAAACATAAGGGGATTCTGCCTTGTTTTGTGTGTGTGTGTGTGATTTTTATTTATTTTTAGAGACACGGAAGAGAGGAGAAAGGGTGGGAGAGAAACATCGATGTGTGAGAGGAACATCGATCAGTTGCCTCTCGCTCCCCACAACCTGGGGGCCTGCCCCACAACCCAGGCCTGTGCCCTGACTGGGGGTCAGTCTGGTGACCTTTCAGTTTGCAGGAGGGTGCGCAACACCCTGGGCCACACCAGTCAGGGTAGATATATATATATAAAAATATATATATATATATTTTTTAAGGAGAGTAAAAGTGTCCTATTTCCTTCAGAAAACCTTGTATAGACACAACTGACTAAAAAAAAAGAAAAAAGAAAAGAAAGGAAAAAAGAAAGAGGCAAAGCATCTTAAGCATCTGGTTATAGCTTTTATTGTATTGACTTTCTTCTCTCATGCCCAAGTCTTCCTTTCTCTCCGGTGACCGCTGTAGACATCCACTGATTCTCACAGAAACTGCTTGACTTTACGTCTCTCCTTTGGCCAAGAATATACTTACTTTTTACAAAGATTTTTTTTTCTTTTTTCCTAAGTAGTGCATTGGCTAGCTTTTTTACCACCCCCCCCCCCCAAATAAAACAGTTCACAAAGAAACTCAGAAGGGGAACAAAGCCCATTGTTCTGGCCTGCTTTTAGAACCCAGACTAATTAGTTAGATGACACCGAGTTCTGTGTATTCCTCTAAGCAAAGAAACAGCGTGCGTACAGAATGGCTTTAGACGGCTTTCCTCCCCCAAGTTTATTTAAGGTTCTTTGGCAGGGACTTGGGTTGGAAGAGGGAGCTTCTTGGATGCTTTCTACTTGCAATTTGACACCTATTGGTTTTCCTCTTGGCTGAGAAACTCCATAAACAGAAGGGAGGCGCGATCACGTGGCGGGAGTCCGCAGCAGCAGCAGCAGCAGCGCCTGGGCGCGGGCGGGGCCGGGGCGTGGTGAGGCCCTTGGCTGCGCGTTGGCGATGCATCGAACAGCAGAAACATCCCCCTTCCGCGCTCGGGCCCCAGCCTGCCCTCTGAGAGCCGGGGGACAGGCTCCTGCGTCCTGGGGGCGGGGCTGCACGCTGGGTGAGGTCCCCGCGTGGGTGGCCCCCCACCCCTCACGCAGGGGCGCTGGGTCTTGTTCTACCAACAAGGTTGTATGACTTGGCGGAAGCCACGGGGCTGTTTCGACCTTCACTGTCCCACCTCTCAGATTGGGATAAGTATTTCCAAGTTACCACTGATTCAAGGCACACACGCGAGGTCCGCGTTCAGCCCGTCAGCTTTTCTCACTCAGTCCTGAATGGAGAGGAAACCGGGCCCATAGAGCTTGACCTTGACCGTGGCACAATTCTCTGACCTCCCAGGTTGTGACGATTACCTGAGAGGCTGTGGAAAATGGTACAGGGGTGATTGGCATGTGGTAGGAGCTCAACAGGCGGACGCCCCGGAAGGCCCCTGTTACCCGCACTGCACAGAGGCAGAAAATGGCACCAGGAACAGTTGCTGAGTAGTGGACTTGGGAGTCCAGCGTTGGTCCCTTGGCTATTGAACCTTAGCTCCAACCGCCGGACCCGCCCTTGCCCGTGCTGCGTCTCCGGGCCCCCTGCCTTAGGGGCCCCAGGATCTCTGAGTCACCCTGACGTTCAGCTTCAGACTTCCAGTTCCCAGATGGATCCAGACCTGAGGGAGGAAGTCCCACCCCAGACTCAGCTTCTCCATCCTTCGAGGCTGGCTGTTGAGTCACGCTTCCTGCCACTGGGCTTTCAGACAAAGACACCAGCCCCAAACAGAGTGCCCTCTGTTCACTACAGAAAGCCCCACAGGGGTCTCAGGAGGGCAAACCCCTGGTGTGGCCACCGCAGCCGCTGCCCCCGCCGCCGCCTCCTCTTCCTCCCTCCCCTGCAGTGGCCTCTCTTCCTGCCGGGTTCGCTCGTCCCCACTCCAAAGTTCACAACATCAGGCGGGGCTGGCTGCTAACAACAGGGTCAGGCTGCAATGGGATCCTTCTGTGCGTCCCCTCTAACATCCATTATATCCCTCAAAGCAGCTATTGGGACCTAAATTTAAACTGAGCGCACGCACTTAGTGACTGCAGCATGATTTTCACGTGTGTCGTGTTTTGTTTTTTTTTTCTAGCTTGGGGCTAAAAACACCTCTCACTTCCTGTTGTCCTCCCGGCGCCAGGCGAACAAAGGGGCCGCTGACTGTACAGCTTAGGGTGCAGAGCAAGGAGCCTTTGGCGTGGGACTCGGTCAGTCGAGCGCCGCGCCCATCAGCTGCGACCGGCCCGGACCGTGTGCCTTCCCTCTTCTTGTCTGCGAAATTCGGGGGAAGGGAGTCCCGTCGAGGCAGCAGCGTTCTGCAAACGTTGGCGTCCGCAGCCGGGGCAGCGTGGGCAAGACGGAAGGGCGCGGGGGCGGCCCAGCGCTGCCTCGGACCGTCTGAACCAGCCGGTGCCATCCCGCGGCGGCCGCGGGCTGGCCGGCCCTCCGGTTCAGCTGAGGTCCGGGCGGCACGGGGCCGCCCACCGCCGCTGCCCGAGGTGCGCTGGGGAGCCGCGGCGGTGTTTACCCAGGGCCTGAGCCTCCCGCTTCGGGCCGGACTGGTGTTCCCCCAATTTTCCCCCAAATTGAAAGAACTAACAAACTGTATTACAAAAACAAACAGAATTTGTTTTTTCTTTTAACAAATAAAAACTAATTTATGCTAAAGCTTTGTTGCCTTGAACCCAGCCAACCGCAGGATTCCCTGCCAGCGCGTTTCTGTCTTAACTTCTCAAGTTCGTTCAGCTTAGCCTTTTGCTGGAAAAAGTATAGGCTTTGCAAGCCACTAATTGGCCTAAAACGCTCCTCTATTTTATATAAACACATAGCATAGTATCAAAAATAGAGTTGCATTCATTAGCTTAAAAATCCAGCTTCCCAGCTGAACCCTTTCTTTTTTATATAGCCCTCAAGATTTCGGTCTGCCTCTAGACTCAAAGGAAAACTTGTTTTTTAAACGTGTACTCTGTAATTTCACATAAAAAACGAGATGGCTTTGATTTCTATTTTTGCTTGTTAATGTATTTTATAAGCAGGGAGGCAGAAAACTAAAATTTTTCCCTCCGCTATTCAGTGCTAATATTATTAGGAAAGTGCATCTGAAAATTATGCAAAATCACAGTCATAATGACGACGACAACAGCAATAATAAAAGTTGTGTTCTTGAGAGTCCTCAGATCGGTGGTTAGACTCTCCGATTTTGCAAGGCGGCTGCTTATGAGCCTTTCTGACCCTGGGGGGGGGGGGGAGGGGACAATTAAGTACAAGGAAATATTTATGTCTATCGTTATTCTATGCCTTTTGTTTACAATAAATAAAGGGAAAGGTCAATTTGCTGGTTTGGTCATTTAAGGGGACTTCTTTCTGGTCAGGAATTTGTCTTTGGAGGGCATTCCATTGCAAGGCATTTTAGCCACCTTGTGGGGAAGTTATCGTCACCACAGTCTCGACAAGGAGGATGTTGGGGGGCGAGAGCCCATTTCCCGCGGCAATCCATGGGGTTATTTTGCCAGAGACAGTCACACGTACACTTAATGCTCTTCCAACCATTTGGACACTGTGCATCCCCTGTGACCAGCACTAGCAACAAATGGCAGATGAGTGGAGAGACATTCTGCGCGGGACGGAAGCCCGCGTCCCTCTTGTTCTAGAACACGATGCCCTCCTTCAGTACACAAAGTTACAGTGCGTTGCCGTTATATCTTAGCATGAAAAGGTAAATGGCACAGATCTGGCAAGTTGTCTCCAAGAAAGCTTAAAGTTAATTCAAAACAGGAACAAGCTCTTCCCCAATCTACGTAAAAGTGCCTCAATTCCTGATGTTTTCACTCCCACACGGATTATTAATTTCCAATCGCATGTGTGGGAGATACACGTACCCCAAGCCTGAGGCCCCATCCTGCCCGGTGATTAAAATGTAGACGCTTTTGTGTTTTCCTGAGTTGTTATGGATGTAGAGATTTTTTGTTTAATACACTTCACATCACATTAAACGTATCAGCCTGAGTCCGTGGCCAACCTGCATTGTTTTTTCAGGCCCCCCGACATGTGGGACCGTTTATGCCGTTCGTAGCACGGCACTTAGCGCACAAAGAGTGTTTACGGCGCGGGGTAAAGTTTTGTCTCTTTGCATTTTGAGTAGGTTGCCAGTCCCGAGCTGGTGCATTTGAAGCAATAACTTTCCATCCACTGAGCCAACGGCCTTCTTTCTCCCTTTCGAAAATCGTGGCTGATTAAGTCCTATTGCAACAGCTGTTAGTGATCATGTGATTGATGTGTTTTCAAAGACAGATGTTGAGCATTAAAGGCAGAGCCTTTCAGATTTCTCTCTTGTCCATGGATGTTTTTAAATGAGCTTTCTTTTTTCCCTTTTTCCACCTGTTTTCTTACTTTTCTTGTCCTTTTTCTTTTTATGGTTGAGCAGAAATAATTTTAACAAAACAAGAGAAATATGTGCAATGCCCTCCTTCTCCAAAGCAAATACTGGATAAAAGTCATGTTTGAGGAGGGAGACTTTCGTAAATTCTTTCTTACAAAATTGTGACGGAGCCTCCTAGGTTGGGGACCCGAAGCAAAGTCCACCTGCCCCGTGCCGATCACACCAATAGAAGGCGACCGGGGTCAGTAAAGCCGAGCAGAAACCTCTCTCTTTGATTCAGGAGTGGGGAAGGTGAGCTCATGCTCTGAGACACCTCCCCCACCTGGGAGGAGCCTCTTGCCTCCCGAGGCTGCGGCGCTGGAAAGTGACTCCATGCTTGTCGGCGCTCCGTCACCCTTCGGCTGTGCTCAGCCCCTGGTGCCCGCGTGCTCTCGGCCCTCTTTCTCGGCTTTTGCACTCAACCCACTGGTCTTTGTGGTCAGGAATCCTTTTCAGTTCCTGGAAGCAAGTGTAGCTCGTGATATAGCTGAGGTATTGAGAAATGTCAGGGTCTTTGGAATGACAGCCCAGTGACAAAATCATGAGAACACCTTCAGGCTCCAAGAACACAGGCACAGGGACACTGAGCCGGAGAGTCCCTAGATGTCCCCGAATCGTCCCAGAGCAAAACGAATATTCATTAGAACTTGCGTTTCTAAATAAATCCAGATTTCCATGTCATGGTTTCCTTAGCACGTTCTTAACCGCCACATTAGGGACATTTTTTTTAAAGACACAAATGCCTTGTGCCAAACTCTCTTTGAACATTTAGGACCGTTTGTCTCCGGGTGGTCACACATTCCTCCTGCCTCTGCTCCCTTTCCTTGGACTCCACTCCGGTAACGGGGTGATTTCTAGGGTGGTCCTGCAGCTCTCCCGAGAGGTGCCTGGCCCGGCACATCTGCCGAAGGAAGAACCTGGGCTTTGTAAGAGACATAACGCTACTTACAGAGTCACAGCCCTTCGCAACTGCACAGAGCTTTGGAAATCACTCCAGAGACAGTATTTAAAACACCTGATACTCAGCGTAAAGGCCTAGGAGAGAAAGGCGATTCACCGGCATAGACCACAGGGCCCACACGAGGGTTCTGGAACATGCGTGCGCCACTCCGGTTGGAACGTTACAGGCGACTCCTGGTCGGGGGTCCCCGAGGAGCCGGCCTCTCCCACCGGCTACCCAGCCCGAGTGGAAAAGCCATTTGGAGAATTAGCCCCAAATGAAGCCCCCACCGAAGTCGTAAGACCCGGCCTCTTGCTACACTGTGCAAGCCTGTGTGGTGCGCTTCACCCTCGGATTATCAGCGGAAAGTCACGGCGTTACTCCCGCTTCACACGGAGCGTGACACAGTGATGTAGCAAAGTGCCCGAATAACTCACGTTTTCTGGCAATAAAATATATGCTATTGAAAAGCAGGTTACCAGTTGAGCTCCGTTCTTGAAGAACAGCTGCTCGAAGGACAAGCAGGGCCGTATAGGCTGGGCCCGCGGTCGGTCTGCTGTCGTTTCCCGGGGGGCAGCGGGGTTGGGCTTGGGGACCGATTTCGTCTCAGCCAGCAAGTCGCTTAGCACGGTTTACTTTGCTGTGGGAATTAGAATAATTTCGCGAGCCAATACAGACAGAACGATATCTCTTCATAAGCCAAATACAGAAATAACAACCCCAAACAAGGGATGGATTAGTCACACTGCCGTTCCAGGCAGCGGGGAGGGGAGGGTGAAGCCCGAATTTAACGGAGCTGAACCTTCTTACAGGAGATGGTGTGGGAGAGACAGGCCCCAACCCAGAGCTGATTTCCAGCTGCTGGCACAAAAGTAAGAGTCCCCTGTTGCTAGGGCACGTTGCTAGGGAATGAAGACGCAGGTGGTGGTGGTTTCTCACCTCTGTCTGCAAGGAGTCCCCTCACCCAGACAGAAGCTAATTAACGCCCAAGGGCCTTTGCAGAGTTTTGAGGTGACCTAAGTGTCTCCTGTCCTAAGTGAAACCCTTGGATGGTCCTCACAGACTCAGCAGTCACAGTCTAAATGTCCCCCGGCCAGAGCCACTTCCCCCATGTCCTTTTGGGTAAGTGCCCCACCTGCAGGGGCCCCAGTAGCTGGGCTGCCGTTGCTTGTCCCGGACAGCAAATAAGACTGATAACATCAAAGCAGCATTTTTTTTTTGTCTTTGTCATAAACTCGTGGATTTAAGCAACTTCACTGAAGCCATAAACAATTGATTCCAAAATCCTATCAAGCCAACACACCACAGAGGGCGGGGGTGGGGGACGAGTCCTCTCTCTCTGCCCGTCGTCCGCACCTGCAGGCCCCGCGTGGTTTACACGTCACTGCTGCTTTCCTCAGCACCACACTCAGTTGTCATTCCACCTGCATGATTGTGGGGCGGTTTTCAAAAATTTGCACAACCTTTTCAAGCCTGCTGGTTCTGTTTGGACAAGTACAGTAGTTGGTCTGTGGCTCTCGAGATAAAAGCAGCAATAACGCCATTTTCACCAACAAATGTAGATTTCATTGGCACAGACCCCACCGGGCGCCTTATCAAAGAATGAGCTCCGTGTGCCCTCCAAGCAGGGCCTGGGTTTGGTGAGGAAGCAATTCCCACCCAATCAATGAACATACTGCATTCGAGCATTGGCTATTCGACATGAATTTTCCAAAGAACTTTGAATTTTTCAATTTTCAAACTTACAGTCTACAGATCTCAGTAAAAAACACCAGATTTTAAATGTTTGATAAATTTAGGAAGGGATCATTATTAAGTAAACAAACTCTGATTTTTTTTTTTTTTTGGTAATAATGTAATTCATTTGATTTCTATGTGGTTTAGTTTTTAGTATTCTTTTATTGAATGATATTGCTACATTTTACAGCATTGTAAGGAATGTCCTAACTCAACTCTTATCATTGCATTAAATTAAAAAATTCATGAACTCCCATTTTCTCAAGTTGCACCCCTGCCCCCATTGCGGCAAAATCCACTTGATACAGTGGCCAGAATGAAGTTTGTATGTAAAGAGGCTTTTGCCGTTTTGAAACTCGCCAACAACAGATGCACGTAAGCCTCAAACAAAAACCAGCTCTTTTGAAAACTCTAAATTCAAGCAGCTGCTGTCCTGGAAGCCAGGACATTCTGGGCAGGATCTGAGAAATATGGATTTTATTACTGAATGCAAAATTAATTTCGGTTTTTCCATCTGTAGAATGGTAAGATCATCTGCTTTGAAACTGTTCAGAAGGAAGGATGTGATCTTGAGTTGGAGATATGTTCCCACCTCTTCCAAAGCAAAGTGTCGGTCACTGTGGGCCTTTAGGTTTGGACGTGTTGATAATCTACCAAAAACTATAAGCTGTGGAACCTACCTGCTTAATAAATGTCCTTTGACGGCTCTGAGAATTTTAATCAATTGAAAATGCCAACCTGCTTATGTTATTACAAAGTTGGCAGAGCATTGGAATATGGGTTTATATGTCTCATTTCGTAACTGCAGACTGGGTGGGCGAGGCTGGGTTTTTTCTGACCGGGCACAGTGATAGTGGACTCAGGCGTGCGTTATTTTCATGCAGCAAACGAAGCTTGATCTACTCACTCAGGACTGTTGGCTGTTTCCCCGGAGGTCACAGCTACAGAGCTTCCCTGTCATCTGTGTTTATTCCAGCTTGGGAACTGTGCTCGTGGACTGATCATTTTCAAGTTGGAGACTGGATGGTGACTCAGAGGGTTTGCGTTGGGATTTTCTGGGTAGATAGTGAATAAATGGACAAGAAGAAGACAAATACCGGGAAGCTATTTTATATATATTCATATTTTATGTGTATATATCTATTGTATTATATTTAGATGGGAGTCTTTCTATGTTGTATATATTTATATATTTATTTATTTTATATATTTTGTTTGAAAACACACACTCACCCTTGCCCTGGTGCATATAACAGGAGCCGAGTTATTCACCAAATGAAGCAAAAGCCAAGAAGGGTACGCAAAATGACAAGAATGGTGGAAACATAAGTGATGTGTTATGCGACTGGGGACCTGGGTTTGGACTTTGGTTCTGGGATTTAGCCCCCGCTCTAGGGAGTGGTCTTTGACCTTGAGGTATGGTTGTGCCAAAGCCCCAGTGGAGCACCCGTGAGCTCCGCAAGGTTTGTCCCATGGGGCTGGACCAGAAACGCAGCGTCCCCCAGCTCCGCGCAGCACCGACTCTCTGTGCTCAGCCTCCAGGGGCCACACCATGCTAGGGACGTGGGGTCCTGCCCCGTGGACCTACAAAGCAGCCCTCAGCCATGAGCCCGAGACAGAGCCCACAAAGATGTCAGGGGCTACTCAGCCTACTGGTCCCCTCCTTCTAGATACCTTGGCCCACAAATCCCAGCAGCCCCCATAGTCCAGGCCCCAAGCCAGGCTCTTTGGCCAGGATGGACAAATGTCCCCCACCTCTGGCCACTGCAGGCTGGAAGGTTCCTCCAGGCAGTGATCAGGGTGAACACGGGTTCATTGTGTGTGCTTCCTTCTCGCAAGGACTGTCCCCTTCTGCTTGCTGCAGTCTGATACCTTGAAGTGTTGTTTTCTGTGTCAAGGAGTGACCGGGGGGTCCATCAGTCGGCAGGACCCCACGTTGCAGGGAGTGACAGCTGAAACACGTAGGGTGCCGGGCGTTACGTCTGGTATCAGGAACCACTGCCACCCCCATTTCCTTGAAAAGCTCAGCCCTCATTTTATTATAAGAGCCCTTCTTAAAAATTATTTCTTAAAAATTAGAGCGACGTTGAGGGCACTGCCTTGGCGAGTGGTTCGGGGCTGGGTGTGCGCGTCTCTCCTTTGATTCAGCTCATGCAAGTCGATCCTTTGTTTATCTGAAACGATAACTGAGAATAGCCTTTGAGCATAAAAATAGTCAGGATGAGGCATAAAAACAAATGCAAATTAAAGAAAATAAGGCTCTCATGGGAGGCTGGCTTCTTCAAAAACAACATTGCTTAAACTCTACAACACCAGTGAAAGCAGGACACACAGTTGCAATAAAATAGCTCAGCGAGAATTCTGGCTTCTTCTTGAATTAACCTTCAGCCTGACCATCAAGTTCATAACGCCTGCAAAAGCAACAGCTGGCATAAGAGTGGTAAGTTCCGTGAAAAGACGTGTTCTGAGCTGGGCATTATATTTATTTAGTCACGCGTTCAGCTTAAAAATAAAGTCAGCACGGCAGGTGTAGCTTAAGTGTAAATTCAGAAACTTGCAGGTCTACTTCAGATTTTAGAAAAGCGGATGCTATATTAGGACAGATAAAATTGAAATAGCCTTCCACAAAATGGAGGGTTTTTTGACAGCAAGTTGTTTCCACCCAAGGGTTAGTAATATCTTATGAATAAGGAAATAAGCGGGCCCGTGTTGCTTTTTAGCAGTGCAGGTGTGGCTTTGCTGAATAGAACTAGCTATACAGAGGAAGTGGCAATGCCTTCCTCATTTCCCCCAAATTTGAGATGGAACCCAGTTCATTTATCTGTACTTCTATTTCAAGGCATCTTGGGGAGTTTAGAGTCACTGGCTCACAGTGTAACAGCTCTGTTCTCCTGAACTCGATAATTCGATGTGATTGCAAGCATGAAACCTCCAGCTAAGTCCAGTTAGTGAGATGCTCCAACTGGCTTCTGCTTCCATGAATGGACTTTGAAGCGAGAACCCGAAACCTTCCAAGGAGTCAGAGCCGCGGGGGGCTGGGCGTTGTGTGGCCGTGCAGCCTGGTTCGGAAGAGACTGCGAGCGCCCGTTCCGCCCAAACGCCGCTGCCTCGTCTGGTGGCCTCCGGCCCACACTGACAGCGGACTCACTATGACCTAACAACCCCTTGGAAGTTTTTAGAAAGTGAGAAGACATGCTGCATGGTAAGCGACCCCGTTTAGGAGGGAAAGCCTGCCCTTGGAGTTCAGAGAGTACCGAGCTGAATTCCGCTCGTCACGTCCTCATTTCCTGGCCTGTCAAACGGATTTGACAATGTGCGCATGCGAATACTACTTCTCTAACGTTGAGAAGGTGAAATGGGAAAGTCTTCTCATCGTTCAGAGGCAAAGACGAATACCATCGTCGCCTTCAGTAGCTGGTGCATCAAATGCCGCCCAGCGCCCCCGCAGGCGTGGGAGGCGGGGCTCGTGCCCGAACCTGGGCACCCCCAGCCCTTACTCTTCATCGATGGGGACAGGTGCCCACGTGGAGCTGGTCCTATTGCTATTGCGTCTGAGAAAACACCGCCTTTTGTCCTACTCGGTGTGTATGTGTGGAAAGGGGGCCAGGCAGAACATTCCAGTCTCATCTCAGCGTCCTCTCTCGGAGGCCAAGATCCCCACAGGCGGGAGGCTCGTGCTCCAGACTCCTGCAGAGCCCGGCCGTTAGTCCTGGTGCCCCCGGGCGTTTGGTGCCCGCATGCAAGCCCGAGGTCCCCCACTCGCTGAGCGTGCCGCGCTGGGGAGCTATTTAACCTCCCAGTCTGCTTTTAAATGGAAGTGGCGGTAATACTCAGTCCACAGGGACGTTATAGGGATCAAATTTCATCACCTGTGTGATCAGAAATTACTGCAGCAAAGTAAGTATTTGACACGTCCGAGCCTTTCTTATAGCTCCCCGCCCCAAGCAGCAACCAGGGAAGGGGCCCTTGGCGGGCCGTCTAAGTGGTGGCGGGAAGAAGGCCCGCTGGCGAGGTTCCCTTCTTGACGGCGGATGGCGCTTCTTCGTAGCCCCGCCCCCCACGGCAGGGGCTGAGAGCAGCTCCCGCGGCTCGTGCGAAGATACAACGTGTCCACACACCCCTCTGGGATCGAGCCCCTTGGTTAGATTGTACGATTTGGTGACTTCTCAGGCGCAAATGGGCAGAGCTGAGCCATTGCAGGTACAACGACAGTCACTGTGTCAGGGGCCCTTACCTGCTCTCTTGGGCCATCTGCCAGATTCTTGGCTCTCCTGACTAATCATTTTTCCTGGGAAAATGCGTCTTCCTCATATTCAAGGTCCCCAAGATGTAGCAGCGCGGAGGACGGCGGCAATTCCCGCGCTTGGTCATTCATGAGCCACATTCGTTTTCCGTGCGTCACATTCGCATTTTCACGGTCCCCCGGAACGACCAACAGTTCCTGACAGAGCCGGGGACACACGTCTCCCGTAACAGCTCTGGCTGGGCCAGTGTTTTGGGGAGATTGTTGTTGTTGTTGTGTTTCTTTACAGAAAGATACATGGGGTGTTGAGTAGCTTTGATATTCTAAGATTAAACTGATGAGGTCAGGCGAGCCTGACGGCTTTGTTTTCTGGACGTCAAACAGACACAGATTTATAGGGTGTAAGTAGTTCAGTGAGAAGGGGGTATGGGGTGAGGGGGGCGCCGCCGGGGACACGGGTGCTTATGAAGTTCACAGATCAAGGCCGAAGCTGGCCGTGGACCCCCGGTGCCCGCAGAGCCCTCGGCTGGCGATTCGGGGCGCACAGCCGGGGCTGGACGCGCGGCCGCCGGCGCGGAGCCCGGCCCTAGGGCAGTTCGTAAAATCCCTAATTCGTTCCCTTCTCACTTGCTGTACGTAAGACTTAAAACAATACATTTCATCACTTCTTTCAGACTGTTTAAGATCTTCATAAATTTTTTTAAAAGCGTTTAACCAAGATTCTAAAGTCACAAAGTGAGGTCCTGAAGCAATCACAGAGAAAGACTGAAGACGCTGGGGCCAAGGTCCCCTTTTCTCCTACTTCGGGGCTTACTGGTCCCTCACAACCTCCTGTAGGGCGTTGCACGGGGCTGCCCTTAGAAAGATCACTTAACATGTAGGAGACATTCCTTTCCTTCCGCCCTCTTCTCTCACTTCCTTTCATTTTAGGTTTTTTCTCCGACATTTTTAGATTTTGACCTTGATTTCTTTTTTTCATCTGTAATTCCATGCCTTTCTGTCTCTTATCTTTAAAGGAAGAAATTCTAGAGAAGGGCGCTT